>APFE031201752.1:103332-129498 GCA_000404065.3 Pinus taeda
AGTGGGAGTTCATTGTGGCAATTTATGAGCAGATAGGGCTCATAGGCAAGGCAAAGAAGGAGCTTTACAGAGCAAGAAATGAGCTGGGCAATATGGCAGATATTGCCCCTAGGATGATAGAAATTTTGAATTACAGGAATAGTTCTCAGCTGATCCAGATGGGAATCGATAACAGGACTGAAACTATCTCCATGATAAAGAGGACCACAACAATGAGAAATTTGATCCAGACTCTGGACGGGAGGGTGCATGGCATGCAGGCAGACATAGCCAAGTTCCAGAACAGGTTTACAGCCCTACAGGACAAAGGGCTACCCAGTTTGGAAGAGGCAGGAATGCTTCTCTCTTATGAGAAGTATGTTAAGAGATTGAGTGCTGTTTCAGCCATGCAGATTGCTGAGGCTCCAGGATCATCTACAGCAGGCCCATTAACAGGACGAGGCCTTTTTGATAAATTAGATAATCTCTTTTTCATTAAAAATGAGGTGGCACATCTGTTCGACAAGCCTCCAGATTTTTACAAGTACACAGAGGCTGATGAGACCATTGGGGCAATTTTGAAACACCAGCTTCCCCATCCAGAAACGTGGCAGGACCTGGTAAGGCTAATTTTGAATCAAAGCTAAAGAAGAAAACCATTGCAGCATAATCTCCTTTTGAGCCTACAAGTGGCTGAAGTCAGCACAACAGGCATGAAGACGCTGAGCCCACTCAGCACAGGTACACAGCATCAGCATCAGCATCAACATCAACAGGTACAGGTAACAGGAGCAAGAAAGATACAGAAAATCAGAAATGACAGGGTACTTCAACACCAAATTTAATGAAAAACTGCGCAAGTTAACCCCGTAGTGTCCGAAGGTCAAAAAATTATCTTGTCAGGAGTTAATTGCTTTAAAAGAAACTTGTACACTTGTAATAAATTTTCACCCACTTTCTCTGTAGCATTGTAAGGGTTTTTTTCCTCTCAGATGACCTAATTCCTGAGGGATTTTTGTATAGGGAACTTCTATATATTCCCCCTCGCGTTTGTTTAGAGGGGTTGGACGCTGGATGTAAGAAGAACTTCATTATCTTTTCTGATACTCTTATGGTGTAAATGTTCAGATTGCTAATACAAATGGTGATGGGATTTCTCCAAATATTGTCTTTCATGATGGCTTGCTGGTGTATGGTTTGCTTTTACAGGATTCCGGTGTATCCCGTGGAACAATAAGTTTTCTATTTGCCCTCTGTTACATGTATGTTTGTCACTTTTCCGTTATGTTTTTCACTGTTATTCCTGTGCTCGAAACTAAATGGCTAAGAAGAAGAATAGTTGCAGGATTTAATATCTGAAATACCCTGAGCTCAATCTTAGTCATTCTTTATGTTTTCTTCAGTTATAGTATTTAAAGACTGATTCTTAAGTGCCACCTTTAATACTAGATCACCTCGTCTCCTTCACACCAATCAGCTCAAGTAAAGAATTCTTTAGTGCTCTTTGCTAAGTTGTTCATTGTTTCACACTCAGTCATGACACATTGTTTTACAGTATACCTAAAGGCCCTGCAAACGCATCTGCATCCCAGTCAAGATATCAAGGGAACAACACTCAAAGACCCCATTGCCCAATGGATTAGTTTTCCTGAACACAGAGTCTAAGGGATATCAGAAGCATCCTCCCCAACCAAACATTTCAACAACCAAAACACACACCCTACCTAGCCTAAAACCTTCACTGCAAGCAGTGACCATACCACATAGAGAGAGCCCTCTCTGACTGCAGCTGGGCTAGAAGCTGCAGCCCAAAGTTGGTTAGTGGTTACCCCGGCCGTATCCTCTTGGGAGTCAAAGAGGACAACCTGGGTGTTAACAGGCGCCTCAAAGGAGATTTTCACCTTATATTTTATTTTTTCTCTTATTTTTCATTTTTTATATATTTTCCTATCCTACTCTACTTGAAAAAACAAAATCATTTTCAAGTGTAGGAATACTTACAATGAAGCCACTTGCATAATTGGATGACAAATAGAATCCTGTGTAGGCTTGAAACATATTCTTTGACATGTATCTTAATGTAAGAGACTGAATCCTTTGTTTGAGATGAGATTATGAATTGTTTAAGAAGAGTGTTTTGTTGCAACTTAACACTTTTCTGGAACCATATTTCAATATAGTTATGATGCCCCTGGTCCACTTCTTTGATTTATATAATTTTGGATGTCTTCTTCTTCCATGAAATTAAGATCTTCTCTTTTTGCTAATTATTCTCTTGAACACATAGAAGATATAATGGTGAACATGAGGGAAATTTCTCAATCTTTGATTAATGGTTGCTCTTCATCAAGTGTAGCCCATGATACTTTGGTCTTCTCATTTGAATCTTCTTCTTCTAGATGTGGTCCTTCAATGACATCAATAGAATCTCTTTTTTGAAATACCTTTATTAATCTAAGATGAATACCATTTAGATCAAGAGGAGATGTTTGTAAGTGTTGTGCCTCAACATTGTAAGTGGGTTGAGCTACTTCCTTGTGTGAGTTTAGAAATGGTGGTACAGGGAGTTGAGTGGGAGTGGATATTTGAGGTGGATGTGCTTGGGTTGTGGCTATGGTGGAGGTGGATGGTAGGGATAACATGGAGTTGGATATGGAGGATATTGAGGAAAATATTGAGGATATTGTGGATTATTCCCATAAGTTCCTTTCCAACCTTATTGCCAAGATTGGTTTTGGGGTTGAGATGGCCAAGGTTGCCAAGGAAAGGGTGTGTTCAAATTACTTTGAGATGGATGTGCATAAGCTTGAAATTTTGAATTAGACTCTTGCACCATATTAGGTTGAATGGGTTGTCATGGTCCTCCTAGAGCTACATAACATAGTTGCATTGGCAATTAACTTTCTCCATTGTCCTCTTGGTAAACTTCGTTCAACATTGGAAATGAGGGAAAATATTTAACATCATGTGATTTTGCATGGAAAACAAGAACATCAACATATTCTTTTTTCTCATTTTGTAATCTTAACATTTCTACTTGTTCACTTAGATTGATAAGAATTTTTCTTTAAAGTTATCAAGCAAATTTCCAAGTTTAGCTTGACTTACTGATCTTGATGCTATTTTACTTACTCTTGCCCTTCCTCTTGATATGTGTTTGCATGTTTCACAAATTTCTTCAAATAATAGTTGACATACATCACCTCTACTCATGAGATCAAGGAGGTCAATCCACTCATCCCTAATTGTTCTAAGTAAGAGGGTTTTTAGTGTGTCAGATCCTAAATGATTTATTTTTTCCCTCTTAACATTATACATGAAGCTCTCTATTAAAACCTCAATGCACTCATCTTATTTTTTATTAATTCTAAATATTTCTTATTTAAGATCACGATCTTTGTATTTTTCTAGAAATATCTTTTGCATATCATTCCATGATCTTATTGAATTAGTCCCTCAATTCGTGAATCATTTAAGAGCTCTATCCTTCAATGTTGCTAGAAACAATCTCAATTTTTGAGTGTTTAATAAGTAAGCATAATATCTACAAACAATTACAAATTTAAAGAGAAAGGCTTCCGGATCCTATGACCTCATACCATGGAAGTTGGAAAGGAAAGATGGAGGGATTTTCTTCATGTGCACACTAACATCAGTATCTTGAATGGGAAATCTAAGACGATCTTCCTTATTGTCATCATCTCCATCCATTTCTCCTACCTTCTCTGTCACCTCTTCTTCTTCTACCAACAAAAATGAATGGTGATGTGGCTCTTACTGCATCATGTGATCAAATGGGGGGTTGGTGTTGGAGATTTTGTTTTTAATAAGAATGCTAATGCAATGCCATTTTCTGTTCTTGAAATGAAAGAAGCCTAATGATTTTATTTTGTTTTATTTATTTATATTTATATTTATTTTATTATATTATATATATATATAATATATATATATATATATATATATATATATATATATATATATATATTATATATATATATATATTATATATATATATATATATATATATATATATTTCTAGAAAGTAAAAATAATTTAATCAACTAGGGAATAAAACAATGCATACTTTGACACCTCCCCAGTAATGGCACAAAAAAGTGATGAGCCTCAGTATTGCAAAAAGAATGTTAAAACTCCTAAAGCTACCAACTTTAACTTTCAACCCAGGGTTCATACAAAAGTAAGAGGTATCGACACAATATGTGTAGCACACAATGTGTCATTTCTTTGTTTTCATGATGTAATGGAGTGCGGGTAATGAAATTAGATCCTAACTAGTTGCAGAAATGGAAATGCTTGAAATGGAAACCTTAACCTATTGCAAGAAATAAAATACAAGGAAAACTTATTCTAATTGAATAAAGTAAATATCATTAACTAAATATCAGTCATCACATTTCAAATAGTTTAGATCCATTCACAAAGTTCATTCGATGTGGAAATCAATAAAATCATTATTGTATTTATCCAATTCATAAATGCATCCATTAACCCAAATCAATGAGATGTTTGGCATGGCTAAAAATGCAAGTCTTAAGTGGTGTTTATTCCTCCTCAACCATTGATTTAGAACCTAGGATTCATGATTCGACCCTAAGGGACAAAAACCAATCATTTTGAGCAAATATGGGCAAGTATACAAATGTTGGAAGAGTATTACATGAAACTGCTATAGGAACAGGTTTGCTACAGGAAGATATAATTCACCGAATGAGAAAGAAAATAAAATATGAATTGGATGCAGCACATTTTTTTATTGACTAATATGTCTTAGGTCTCCATTCCAAGTGGAATTACTCAAAAATACCCCTGTTAACACATGCTAAAAAATAACAAAGCATTACTAGTCTAAAATCCAGAAATTCGAGAACTAATGAGCTAGCCAATCTATCAAATGCCTAACCTAATCAGTTGAAAATGACACGGGGTAATTTATTTTATTAACTGGAATGTTTTTTTGATCTAATTCAAGTGGAATCAACTCAATTGAAGCTCGTGAGAATGTTCTAAAGAATAGCATAAATTTAATACTACTTTCCACAAGGGACTTACAAAAACTTAGATTTGGGAATAAGAAAACTAATCCAAGTAGATCAATGATTACTATGAACTTCCAAAGTTGTTCCAAGTATTAAATTATGCTTGTGATCTTACAAAATGACTTACTTCAACCATTTAACCCAATCCTACAACTAGAAACCATCAATACTAAATGTAGAAATATGAAAAAACAAGAACAAGCGATGCATGTAATTAAAAAGTGAAAAGAAGAAAAGTAAATGATAGAAAAGGGATTTGAGGCTCTTGGGATGGCCAATCCCAAGGAAAAATATATTCCTATGAAGGATACCAATATTTATAAGTTGAACATGACACCAATCTTCATTATTTCCATCAATACAATTACATCCCTCCAAGAAATGAAATTGGAGCTGCAAAAATACAAGTTCTGTCCACAAGAAGACTAAGCAATACAAACCCCTAGAGGAGAATTCGACTTGTTACTTATAATAAACAATTAGGAAGCGTTCCCCATGAAAGGAGGAATATTTCCCCTCCAAAATCTCTCAAATAGTGGATGTGGTTCCCAAAACTAGGAATATGCATTAAACAACAGGGAACAAATTCCTAGATTTTCTCAATCATTGGAGCTCTAGAATCTGTGCAATAATTTCAGAATATCTTGTTGATTTATTATCAAATATTGATCCTCCTATAGTAGAGAGAAAGTCCCTAAATTATCTCCTCCTACAAATCTCCATAATTTGTCCAATATTCTGACAATATTCTACAAAAAATAAATAATATTAAGCACAAATACGAAATTATCCATAAACCTTTCTAATGAACATATTAAAGCTAAAAAACATTATTAAGTATAGAAGGAGAGGTTTAATATAGCCTTCATGTGCCTAAGAAAGCTTATATGGACCTTAACTTCTGTCTAATTTAGAGGCCCATCATTTGTTTTGGTGAAAGAACCCTTTACCTTACACCATACATTAAAGATGTTCAACTGACATATTTTGTGTCTTTTTTACAAAATCAAGTTATTTGGAAGGATTCTCACGATAATGTAACAACAAATGAAGAAACAGTGATACCGAAATGAACCTGGGCCTGCTGAAAAAGTTGTTATGGTGTATAACATGATATGGCGATATCTGGACATGAAGAATATGTTAACGGAATTCAAGAACAAGGTTTTAGAGTGTTGTGTTAGAAGTGTCATAGGGATGAAATAAGATGCATTATAGGGGAGTGGGATCAAACGGGATGCTTGCAGGAAGGTGTTGAGAGATGAGGACCCTTATTGTTTTCTAGATTTCATATAAGCACTCTTTAGGGTTTGTTAGTGTGTGGAATACATCAGGAGAAGTGGGCCTAGTTGGCTTGGACTTAGGCTCAAATTTCCTCTTATTTGGATCCCTATCTATCAACCAAATCATCTCACTAATAAATTATGGGAAATATAATCGGTACTTTCCCAAGGCTATAGAGTAGATTTAGAGGATAATGCAGGAGCTTATAATTTTTAGAATTCCACTTTTAGCACATCATAAACTAGTTACAAGGGTCTGCATGAGGACTTGTAGATACTTAAATTGGGGGGATATCTTGGGACGTGGAATTGGCTTATTTTTTCACTCATTTTCCTACCTTTACTTTACCCTTTTTGACTTTCAATACCATATCATGTCACTGTAACAACCATTATCAACCTAAGAATCTCTCTCTTTATATTTCATCCTTGTGATCTAATTCTACTTGTAATTTGGCATGCTAACAACTTCTTTAGGCTATTTTTATCATAAAACTAACAATTGGGTTGTTACAGGGTTTGTGGTCTATTGAAATGTTGTTGCAGGATTACACAATCCAATTTTTCCTTGCCAAGGACATGACAAGGACTCACTAAGCATTGTTGTTACACACAATACTTGTTTTGGATGCACTAACCTCCTTCAACCAGTGATGAGGACCAGTCTGGAAAGTATTTGGTCAAAATTAGTTCAACTGTCAAAGGAGAAGTTTACGGATAACAAAACTAACATATTTTAAGATTTTATATACATGATTATTGTAATTTGGAAAAGATGTTATGGCTTTTTCCTTACCTTGGAAATTGTTATCAAACTATTGATATGTATTGTCGATTTAGATGACATGAGAATCTCTCAAGAATCAAGAGATTCTCATCATGATATTATCATTGTAATATGAAATTATAAAGAGGTGTGCTCTCTTCCTTCATGAGATATAGACATATAAACATGCATAGATAGGGGGAGAGCACCGACATTGTAATCATGTATGTTTCATTAATGTAAATATTAATCATTTATGGTGTCATACCTTTTTGTTGAGCAGCTTGTGTGTTGTGTAGTGTACCAATCCCTGCTAGGAAGGAAGGGCCCTCCTTCTTAGCAAGGATCACTGGTTAAGAAGGTATTGTCACTATTTGGTCTATTTACTCTTAGTTATGATTTATGTATTATTTTTTTTACTATTACCGTTAATCTTGTTCATGCCTTAACGATTGTAGAATTATAACCTTTGTATTGTATAACAACATAGGTTCTAGACTAGTCCCTTTGTTAGTGTGCCAATTATTTAATTCATGTTACAGTTTGATGGTGTGTTTATTTTATTTTATCTTGTTTCAACATTTGTTTGAGTAAATGGTTCTAGGATTTTTTTTCCTTTTGAATAAGAGTGATTGTGTGATAGAGAGATTTTATTCTGCATTGTGTGTTTATTTCCTCAAGGTGTGAGAAAAAGTTTGAGAGTGTAACAACTAGAGAGATTAGATTGTTGAGAGTGTTATTACAATATTGAGTTTGAGATTCATTGGTGTTATTCATAATTTATCCTTACATATACTTTGTTTGATAGTCTTGGAATAAAAACACCTATCCCAATTGACAATTAATGTGAAAGGCTAAATCATTTCTATGAATTGAAAAGATGATTGTTCCACTGAACATGTACCATAGTCAATAGTTAGGTATGGATAAGGGGGCATCAAATACATGTGGTGAGCTACAAAAATGGTTTAATATTATAACATAGATAGGTTTTCCATTGAAATGCATGCAAAGGAAATGGAAAGATCCACTCAATGGAGGAGTAGAAGCAAAGCCAAAAGAAGCAATAATTCCTAAGACAGTTGACCAAGCAAAGGCAACAGAGGGAGCAACACTAATAAAAAAACCATCACCAGCATAACCAAAGGACACAAAGGGAAAAGATTCTCTAGTAGCAGAGTAAAGGGTAAATCCATCTAGATGGGAAGGAGGAGGAGAGGCATAATTTATTTTTGTTTACTCATCAAAATAGCTAGTTTTATTTCATAAGCCAATAAAAGTGATGGAGGAAACAAAGCAATAAGTAGCACCTATAGTTGACCAAGTTGACTAAGCCTCACTAACAACACCTAGCCTAGCATCACAACCACTAGAAGATGACCCTAATTTAGTTCTAAGTCTCATTGATGATCCTATTGAAGTATAACATAGAATTGAACCATCAATATGAAAGGAAGCATCAAAGAAAGCATTTGAGCCTAAGAAGTCAAAGCGGGTCAAAATCCATAACCAAGAATTTCAAGTAGAGAGCTTGAAGTAGGCCCTCCAGTTTCATCCATTGAGCCATAACCAACAACATTACCATATGAACCAACAACATCATAGTGGAAAACTTATTCATCATCACTTTTCTAGGCATCCTTACCCATTTTTAGAGCCAGGAGCACTGTAAACATATTGATACAAAGACCCAGTTGGAGATTGAAACTTAGAAGTAGAAAAAACAAGTCAAAAAGATAGAAATAGAGGCACACACATAGATATAAAAGGAAACATGGAAAAAATAAAGGGTTACAATACTAATACCAAATCTAGTTTCATAGCTTCCAATT
The DNA here is from genome assembly GCA_000404065.3 of Pinus taeda. Taxonomy (NCBI): domain Eukaryota; kingdom Viridiplantae; phylum Streptophyta; class Pinopsida; order Pinales; family Pinaceae; genus Pinus; species Pinus taeda. The sequence continues at coordinate 112,253 of APFE031201752.1, forward strand.
TCAAATTCAAATACACATCTCGTGCCACTATCTCGTCAAATTCCAACACCTATTAGAAATCTGATTTATGAGTAACTTATTTGATTGATCCACTCCTAGAACCACTTTTTACTATGTTTACCTTGTGAACCCAATGGCACTTTGATAACCAATTCAAAAGCCAATTGACTAACTAAAAGGAGGCCCTAAAACTTGTAAATAATGACACCACATAAGAATTTTACCTTCTTGCTTAAGAAAAGTGGGATATTTAGTAATATATGATGCATTATTAGCATTTTGATGTGTTATTCAAACAAAAGTATCGATTCATTTCGATTAAATTTTCACATTAATCCTTCCTCAGTTCATAAGGTAAATATTCATATATTTTATTAGACAATGCATTTTTCGTACTTCAGCTAGATGCACCCAAGTGATCATAGAACAAAATGTATCACCTAATTCAATCTCAATTCAGAGGAGAAATGTTAGGTGGAGATCAAATTTACACTTGGACCTTTCTACCATCACTGGGTAAAATAAATGTGTGAATTTTATCCAACTATAGGTTCCCCTACGACCAAATTATCTAGACTTCACCTCAGTATCACTACTCTCCACCGAGTCTCCACCATGCTTAATGAATGAAGGTACAATTGGATGAAGAAGAAAGAAAGATATATAGGGGTAGATTCATTGGGATGAACATGGATCAGGTTCAAATGAATGAGAGGGACTCTTTAATTATTTTCATGTGGGGGATTAAGGTACCACATATGTAGGCCAAGAATCAGTCCTGGTCAGGTGTGGCCATCACAGGTGTGACAAATACACCAGGCGATGGGAAAAAGAAGGTGACCTAGATGGGTGGGGGAACTATAGGAGGACACTATGATGGAAATGCATGGAATCCAATTCATACAATAAGCATCCTAATTATGGTGAATTTTCTTTATCCCCACTTTGCGAAGGTCAATCCAATAGAATATGAATTGCAATGTGAATAGCTTTCCTTGAAGAAGTAGACAAAACATGTATCACACGTAAAATTAGAGAACATAAAACATGAATATTCTAAGTTAATAGGTATTGAAGAATCAATACATTAAATTTTGATGAATCTAAAATAAATTGTATGTATAAGTGACTCATATGGAATCTAAGAAGATTCTATTTATAAGAATAATATTGTGAGAGATAAAGGAAATCTAAATTTGAAAACAAGGTACCCGTGGGAGATAAAGATTAGACCTGTTTAGAAAAAAAAATTAACCCAAAATTAGCAGGTTGTTACTAAGGCTTAAGGATGTGAAACTATGAAAGATTTTTTATTTGTTTCCTAACAGGAAAGGATTTTAGAGCTCGGGGGAACTAAAAAGACAACAACAATTGGGAAGAGCGTGGAAACTCCTGTCTGGGTTATTTGTGATTATGTGCTAAGTATATGAGTTCAAGATCAGTTTATGATTGAATTAGGAATAAGAATGAGAACATTCAAAGAAATATTTTGTATATAAATGTTTCCATTGATGTTATTAGATCTATTGTATATGAATAGATTATGGTAAAATTGTTTTATTGCTATTAGTATCTTTGGAAGAATGTGTGTGTTTAAATGGGGTTGGAAGGATGGAGAAGTGTTGAAAAGGGAACCTTAAGGCTATATTCCTAAGCCATTATAGACCCTAATTGTCTCTTTGTTGAGGAAAAATTGATGTTGAAACCTAAGATCAAGATCCCAACATCAATTCCTCTTGGTACAAAGAGAGTAAGATATTCATCTTAACATAATGCAAAATGAAAAGGGTCTAATTGTATTGGAATGAAATCTAATATATATATATATATATATATATATTATATATATACACGTACACATGAAAACTTGTCTTATAGTCATAACACTATATGTTAATCTTCACAAGAATTGCAAAAAATAATATATAAATAAAGTATGGACTAAATTCCATGACAAGGTTAGCGTGCCTATAGGATGGAAACAAGAAAAATAATTTTCATGTCGTCCTATTAATGCATGCATTACTTTACTAATGGCTCTACATGAAGTAGATCCAGAAAACCGGTTACATGAGTATACAAAGTTACACTGGCTTATAGATACATCTATATATTTATATACATTTAGTGTCTATATTTGTATAGAATGCATAGTTAAGGGATTGGAAACTATATGATATTGAGAAAAAAGGTTGTATAAACAATTATAAATACAATGAAAATATCACGAAGTACATTTTCATATAAATGTAAACAAATCAAACATAATTTCCAAGCCATTATGATGAAAAAAATATTCACAATATTCCCATATATCAAATGAATCCAATTATAACTTAAAATTCATGTTGAATATTTACAAGTTACACATAAAGCTTTAGCCTTTTTTCCTTACGATTGTAGCCAAATCAAAGAGATATTAATTGTTTGAGTGAAAAACCTTAAAAACAACTCAAAACATTTGTTCAAGCTATAAGGTTATGGGTTTAACCTTGTGTATATGTTAAATACATAAGTAAAAAACCTAACCATACTAACTTGGCTTATCCAATTGGTATAATCTTTTGAAAGGAAAGACCTGTGATAGAAAACATAGAATCGAGAATTGAGAAAAAATGGAAACCCATGACAAACTTCCTCCTTATGGAGCTTCCAAGTGTTAAAATGGAACCAAACTACAACGTCAATGTTGTTAGAAATAGGAGGGAAGATAACCCAGATAAAAATTAAGAGAAAAAATTTAGGGTATTAACTGACAATTTCCTAGAAATGACAAGACAAAATTCCTTTGTGCATATCATGAAATGACATGGAGTTTTCATTTAGTAACCCAATTAACTATAAAACAAAGGGGAAATATTAGAAATTATTAGGGTTGAAAGAACCAATGAAAATTCACATACCTGAACAACTTGAGATGGTAGTAAAAATTTAGCCAAGAAGGAAGAAGGTCCTTACAAAGCCAAGAAGGAAGAAGTTAACTTAACCAAATTGGAAAATGTAAAACCCATGAGTAAGAAAATTAGTCACTAGAGGAGAACTATATTACTAAAGTAAACAAGGTAAAAAAATAATTAGAAGGTCTACAATCCTAATTACTACCTAAAATGCAAAGAAATTGTCACTGTCTACAACAATTGTCAGAGTATTCAAAGAAGAAAACTCTTTTCTCATGAAAAAAATCCATAGTATCATATTTACAGAGAGGAGAAACCTTGGTATCTTGAAATTTCTCATAGTTACATAGCTTCACATGTAAGAATCAGGTGTACAAATGTCGAAAGATGTGGAGGAGCACGAGGAAGTTATTTACTAACTCCCAGTCATCACATTTCCACCATCGGATTCATGAAAATAATATAAATTTTCCACATTCGTTGTCCACAAGACAGGGGATGGGAAACCTCAAATCTTCCAGGCCATAAGGCCTCTGTCATTAAGGGAAGTATAGTTGGAAATTCCCTCAGTAAATGCGCAATGGTTCCATGGGAAAATCCCCCTCCCAATGTAACATAAATACTCATATCACAAGCCGAAGTTATATTGTATGCAAAGTTTGACGTAATTAGGGCCTTAATGAAATAAAACTTAGCACTAGCCTGGTTATAAATAAGACAAATATGTGTTATGAGAGATAACTCTTACTATTGTAAATTTACAAGAACACTTATTTTAATACAAAGAAAAAATGGATTCGAATGAAAATGGTCCAAGTGCCATGGATAACCCAAAAAGTTTGAAGTAAGGTACCATCCTTTAAAAGGAATAGTAAACACTGTCTCATAATATGAAGATTGAACTTAAGTTTTTACTTGCAAATGATATATATTATGTTAGTAGAGAAATAGTTAAGAATAATAGTAAAAAGGATGATATAACTTTAAACAAGGGGAGCTAGGCAGCAACTAGTCCCTCCCTTAAGCTGGAGGAATTTATAGCTAGTATAAATGTTCATGTTGCTTGCTCTGTTGCTTCCATTGAGTAGTAAATAGGTGACTCGCTTACCAGGTAAGCTGAATGAATGAGTGCTCCAGGATTACTTACGTGCTTATTTCTAGATTGATTGCATGCACAATCGCCACAGGATCAAATCTGCTCAGCCTACAAGTCACATAGCTAGTAAATCATCTGATAATAGTATTAAAACTACATATTATTAGTGTACTAGCCTATGATGTAATATACTGACTAGAAATTCATAGAAGCTATAGAGCCAGTAATGACTATTACGCTGCAAAACAAGAGCAGAAAATAATAAGCTGAAAGCTCACAAGTTGATGTATTCAGAAATGGAGTTAGTCAATAACACATACGTTGGAGGTCAGAGCAAAAGGGAATGATAAAGAATTGTTTGGTTTAAGATCCATATATAGACGTTCCAAAGGAGAACTTTGATCATGAATATAATAAAGAGATAGGGCAGAGCTAGAGCATGGGCAGGAGTTATGGTTGAAATATACGAGTCATGCAAGACTTTCAGTTCGAGAGCTGTCTATTCTCCAGAATGGTTTCGGCTTACAAAGCAGTCTTCCATCACAAGAAATCCCCAACGAGAATCACCTTACCTTGACCAAACCCCTTGAATAGCCTTTCCTACACCACATGACTAACCTTGACCACTAGCCTGCACAACCTTACTAGCTTTCTGACCTAGCCTTACTTTTTCAAACATGACTAGTAGGGAGAGTGCCTAACCCAAAGCATAACTAAAACGCCTACCTTTGGAGCAATGGGGCTATCTACCGCATGAATGATAGCGATATTGGGGCTATATATAGCATGAATGATACACATACTAACCTTGAAGGTACCGATTTTAGCTTTGACCACGCTGAATGACCTTACCTTAACCAAGCCCCCTGACTAGCCTTAACCACTAGCCTGCATAGCCTTACTATATTTCTGCCCTAGTCTTACTTTTTCAAGCCTGACTAGTAGGGAGAGCGACTAACCCCAAGAATGATCGAAATGACGACCTTTGGACCAATGGGGCTATCTTCCGCATGAATGATAACGATATTGGGGTTATTCACAGTGTGACTGATACACACACTGACCTTGATAGTAGCGATTTTGTTTGACTTTGAGGGTAGAAAATAAGGAAGCATGACTAGGGAGTGAACTAATGACTTAAAAATCTCTTCAGTATGGAAGGATGGAGTGGTAGGTGGCTTTGGTTCATGGAGGCATGACCTTGTCTTGCCAACAACTAATGACCTATTAACCAAGTGACTATATCCTTACTGAAGGCCTCCTATAGCCACCGGATACATGACTTGTATCACTAATGAATCAAGACATTCAGACTTATATTTCCTGTGATTAATGACCTCTAAACCCTTCAACTATATAATGAATGAAGGCACTTGATAGCCATCTAACAATTCCCTTTATAGCCTGTGATTAAGCCAGTGATATAGCCATTGCTAGATCCCTTTATAGCCAATGAATCAGTACCTTCCTTAGTCTTTAGGTGAGATATGGGGAAAGAGGTGGGGTTAGAGAATGACCATAGAAACTAACCTCAAGGGATATCCGGCGAGAGGAAGGCTGAAGGAGTGATATCTAACTTATTCTTTTATTTTCCTCATGACTTGCCTCATGCATGTAACCTGATGGCTAGAAACTTGACTGACCTATTGGATCTTTTTCCTTTAAGTAAAAATCTAATAGAGCTCGTAGGTCATAGATTGGTATTTACCTTATATAATTGTTAAACCCAATATTGTAGAAAGCTAAAGAAAGGACCCACAAAATCCTGGCTGGCTTCATGTTCTTACTATTGGAGATTTTTATTGGAAGGAGAAACCCAACCTAGTTATAACTAACAGGAATTTGTTATCGTTGGCTTGGAAACTAAGCCCCATGCGACGTTACTGGATCTTTGTTCTCAGAATCATAGCTAGGTGTTTCCTCTCACTCCTTGCCTTCCTTTGTGAACTGGATGGTTGCAAAGAGAGAGCTTGATTGAAGGACAAAACCCCAGGACATAACCCCATGGAAGGTGGGTGGGGTAGGAACTTCAAAAGCGTTTTGATTTCTTGATAATGGTAGGCTCGGTTGGGTGCTTGCTTAAGAGTGTGAGTGAGGCATGGTTGGGTTCTTGCCTAAGAGAATGGTAGGGTACTGGTTTGCTACTCAAAGTCATAGCTGGAATGGTGGAGCTTAACCTAATTATTTGATTGGACATGAGGAACCCAACATAACTCGTAGGTAAGATCTCAGTCTATTCCAGTGTCCCTCATCTCTCAGCGTATTGGATATTCTGATTGGCCTAATGAATCGGCTAAATGGACCAACCTAAGAGCGTGGGTGAGTGCTTGCCTAACTACTTATTTTTCTCTCCTACCTAAGAGCATTAGTGAGGCTTCTCTCTTGCTACTTTCTTTACGAATCCACCCACCGAACGGTATTGCATGCCACTTCCTGAATCTAGCCACATCACGCAAGGCCAAAGATGCCACGTCTCAAATGAAGGTCCCATGCATTTGTATCCACATTAGCGTAGTGACACCCAAATTATTGTTTTCTCATAAGAAACACAACCACGTATCTCTCATGCTGAACACAGACCTACATACATACCAAATTCCTTATTACGATAAACGCTAACTTGCCTACATGCATACCAAATGGCTTATTCTGACATAAAGAAACCGGCTGGATCTAGACCATAAAAACCTAGCAGCTCTTGGAAGCTTGTAATCCAATTATGGATTTTTTCTTTGTAATCTAGATGAGTGCATGTCCAGGCTACAGTTTAAGTGCCAGCGTCCCTGCCGACTATTGGTGCACTAATATGTCTTTCTGCATGAAATCTTAATTCCTACATTAATTGTCAACCCAAGGCAAGTATTTTTATTTCAAGAGTGTCATCACTATATATGCAGTGAATTCAAGGGTTAACTAATAATAAATCGTTGCAATTGCTAATGACTATCTCTTCAAACTCAATCCAAACAATTCTGAATGAAGTAACTCTGAAATAAATTCATTACACATTTTGCAATTCTACTTAACCTATTATGAAAGCAGATGAATCTGAATACAACTGTAAAGAATCACACCTGGTAATCTTAAATGGAATTGAAGCTAACTCACTCATCATGAAAGAGAATTGTGGACAATTGAACAACAAATGATAATTGAACAACAAATCCTAATTGAACAACAGATGATATCTGAACAAAAAATGACTATATGAGCATATTATGGAAAGCGATCAATTCTATCTTTGAAATCTATGATAAAATTACTTGGAATGAACAACGATCTAATGTTGGAACTAACATAACCAATTTAATCAAAAGCATCGCACATATCTAATGTATAGCTAAATCTGAATCTTGGATAAACAACAAATATGAATTGGAATAGTCAATCCTCACGGTAATCAAAATGATATTAACTTAACATTAACAAACAATAAAGAATAAATAGAAAAGATTATAACACAGGTAAAGCAGTAGATCTTCTCTTCACTGGGTCCTGAGTCACCATAAGTCTCTGCTATGAGATACTTAGAATATAATTATGATTTAAACACAATATTCTTCATTAAAAAAAGTAATAGAGTTACAACATCGCCAAGATGAAAGTATTATATGTCAAAAAGAATAGTTACAAACTATGAATTTCTAATTTCCTGTTCAGTTTGCCTTTCGACCTTATATAAAATTTATAAAAGTAAATTAGATAGAAGCAAATCCTTAGGATTAGGGGATCCTGAGGGTTTCGCAATAATTGATCTGATTCTGTCATAAAATAGCATTAGTCTGCCTAGTGTTCTTTTGTCCTGCTTCGCCTCTGATGTTGTCTTATTCCTTTATGGGATGTTGTTGTTCCGTTGATTGAACAACCATCGTCCAATTCGCATCTTCTGCACATAAAGATAGTAAAAGTCAATTTTTCCTGCTTAGATTTGTCTAATTTGTTACTAATTGCTTTTACCCAACTTCAGCTATTATTTCTTCTACTTTTATCCATAAAACAAGGTTAGACAAGTGAAGACGAATGCTAAAGAAATCTATTTACAAGGAGAAAACACACCTTTTTATCGTCCCAACATACTCCCCAACTTACCTTATTACACGTCCTCATGAAATTAAATGGTTTAGGTGCAATTAAGTTAGGGAATAGGCAGGATATACCTCCTCCTTATAAACTATGAGACCATTTTTCCTCTTAAGCGCAATGAAATCCTAGTTCACTTCTTGATCCTTCAAGTTGTAATCATGCGGTACTTATCTGGAGGATACCATATGACTGGGGTTCTATACCGACATCCTATCCATTTGAGCCCCATGGTTAAGACCACGTTATTGTATTTATGGAAGCGAGAGGAGTCATCTTTAAAATTTCGGCATCCGAATGGTTCTCAGTCCCTGACAGTGTTTCTAGAGACTTCCCACCTTTATATGGCTACATACAAGTCATATTCCTTGATCTCCTGGAAGTACTCCTTCCCAGCTTGTAAAATTTCTGTGTGGAACGATCCTAATTGGCCCACAACACCAACTCGCTTCATAAATTTCTTGTGCTTGACAGAGAGATGTAGGGGTTTTGTAGGCTCCCCCCTAACCCATAGGTTGATGCCACATTCTCATTTTTTAAAAGTATTATGGACCTTGGCCCATTTAATTTGGTTAGTAGCAAAGGAAAGAAAGGCTTGGAATTGGACATCCCTTATAAAGGGGCTAGGGTTTCTATCTATGTCATCTTCTAAAAAGAAATTATGAATGTAAAGTTCACAGAAGAGGTGTTGTACCTGCTCATTCTTCTCTCTATAGCACATGACAAAGCCTGAGGTAGTCTTGATTTCCACAGATTTTCCAGCCTTAACAGCTTTGATTTTCAGTAGGAGGTACCTTTCCAGGAGGAATAATGCATAGTTTGTAGCAGGATCTCGACATGACAAGGTGTTTGAATAAAGAGGGAAGACAGTATCCAATTGCTCTTTAGCCTTTTGTAATTTGTCCTATGCTTTATCAACCTTTTTTTGGTCATCCTTATACTAAGCGAAGGTCTCATCCTCAGTGGCTGCGAGTGCCTCAAACTTCTTCCTTAATTCTTGATGTACACGTAGGGGCACTACTTCCTCATTATCTTCTGTCTCCAGAGGGTCAGTCTGAATAACCTCCTTGTCTGCTTCTTGAATCATGCAATAATCAACTGGGATGTTTTCTTCAACATCAGTTTGAATGACAATGTTCATAGTAGGGAAGTCCGTTTAGGTCTCCCATGGGAAAGCGCACGGGTCTTCAGTCTGCATTTCACTATCTTCTACAAGACATGGCTCTGTCTAATTTTCCTTTGAATAAACCAAAAGAATCTCAGTCTGGGTTTCAGTATCTTTTCCAAAACAATGTTCTATCCATGTCTGTGGTCTCCATTTCTACTTTCAATTTTCTGACTCTGAATGCTTATTTTAACCACTGTCTTAGCTTCCCAATTATTATCTTTTGTTTCTTATACTTTTTAAGAATTTTTCTGAGCCTGTCCTTTTAGATTTTCTTTGTTATGAGATTTCCAACTAGCGGTGGTGTAGCTGCATTTACCTCTAGTTCATGCTCGGGTGGAATTGTGTCTGCGTCAGGGAGGGTTTCAATTGGAACTGTATCTCTTGATGGAGCTTCACCTTCCACTTCTTTTTCATCATGAATTTCTCTCTCAGGATACCCCAATGGAATGGTGTCTCCTGAGCAATTACCGTTCTCTGGGATTTCTTCTAGGTGGGCCTTGTCCTCAGGGGACTTCATTAAAATAGCATTTCTTGGTTGATTTTCATCTCCCAGGGTTTCATCTATAGTATTTTCTTCAACTGGGAGGTCCAATGGACCAGTAAATGCTAATTGATTTTCCTCTCTAATCATTTCTTCTTTGTGAACTTCTGCTTCCAAGGGTTTTTCTACAGAAGGGACTCGTTCCCTCTGTTCTTCCAAAAAATCATTAAATAGAAGGGTTTGATCATAACTAGGGCTATTGGTAGAGGCAGACTAGTTGGGGGCACAATTTTCTTCTTCAGCATTCTCAGATTGTTCTCTTCCGTCACCAAATATCCCCATGTTTTCTAGTACCCTCGTCACCTCTTCCTCGTAGTCTTGCGAGGGATCATTCTGCAGAGTTGGAGGTGGTGTATAAGATGGCTCGACTTCATTTGTTTGAATTGGGTCATGTAACTGGGACTTCACCACACAGAGCACCTACATTTTGTTGGGTTTAGGGGTAGAGAGGAATTCTTCCTTTTCTATGTCCTTTTCGGACCTAGGGTACTTAGCCCTTGCAGTTCTGTTGTAGGACTTTCTATAGGTGGGGCCAGAGTAGGATTTACAATATTGTCCTAGGTTAGCTGCTACTAGGCTAGTCCATGCTAGCCCATGATGACTGATGACTGTGTGCATGTCCTTTTCTTTCCTAACTCGACAAGCAACATCATGCAACAGAGAATTCAAATAAAACGGAAAATTAACTGAAATGTTCTGCTTCAAGATGGCTAGAAGTTTCAGTTGGCGAGGCTTAACCACATCCTTTCTTCATCGCATGTGATGTAAATCTTCATGATGACTACTAACTCCTGCCATGGCTTTCTTAACGCTAAAGTGTGAAACCCTTTCCCTGTTCGCACTAATTTCTCGCTTGGATCCTGGAATACTACTACCGCATTGTACAGAAGTACGTGTTTGTCTGTCCATTTTGTTCCCTCAACTGGAAGTCTAGTGACACTGACTATGACTACTTTGGAGACGTTATGGTCTTACCTCCTACTATGGTGCTGCCATTCTGCAAATTCTGCAGAAATTCCAGTGTCATCTCTTCGCAGAATCCCTGCAATTTATTCAAATGTTGCAGCCAGCTAGCACGCTCGAGAATTGCATGAGCCCGATCCGGTACCTTAAGCACTGTGGGTTCGTTTCGTATGTCTCTACCCCCCATCGCTATTGTTTTTCTATGACGGGTTTACTTTCATGCACTTCTCTTGCACTTTCGTAGTTTAGAACAACAACAGAGAACGTTACACCAATTAACAGGGAAATGGCGTTGTTTTCGGAATTAATATCATATACAATTAAGTCATTTGTTTCGTCAACAATATTTGACGCATGATCATAATCAATCCGCATGCCATCCATAAAGGTTTTTGTCCTTTCTCCAATCAGAAATACTTTGATAATTATTAGGCATATATAATCATCATGCACTCCTTTACCTGGAAATCAATTTAATAATTATCACACAATTATCCATAACTATCACACATGTTATTCATGCGCATACCATCTCCCCTCCAATGACAAAATGGCATCCATGTCTGCCAAGCATGTGAAAACCAAGAGAAATCATTGGTAATTCATAAATGCAGGCAACCAATCCATAAAAGTGGAGCGATATACGACAAGGAAATTAAGGCAATACATGTCATCAGATGTGAAAGGGCCGAAAAAGAAAATCGGAGATTTAAATCATTATATCGAAATATTTTCACCTTTAGTGGTATTAGTAACAAACACATAATTGACGGTAAGTATTAATGACTATCATAAAGTGATTGGGCAAATATTATATAATGAATATATAACATAATTTACCATGCATGTTGGCTTTTAAAAGTGTTGTTCAAATGGGAAATTTCCTTTAGAAATGAATCCGTAGGTGGTAATGGAATAGAGAGAATTTGGCAGTGTAAGGTAGTCCTCCAATGCCACAAGTAGAGCCACTGCTGTCAGCAGGCATTCATAGCCTCAAGAGGGTTGCTTTTTAACCCCACAAGTAAGCCAACGTCTTCCTTTTAGTATGTAAATGATTCTTTCTTTTCTTGTCATAAAGAGACCACTATGCTGGCATGGTGACCAGATGATCATAGTGCCATTCAACAAGAAATAACAAAGTGATCAAGCTGGCTCGTGATGAGACCCCCTGTCTTTCTAAAAAATTAAATTATGAAGAAGGTCATTACCCTGGTTTGGTGGCCAAAATGGAATGTCACCCGTCACATCCTTATGATTATGGTAGGTTGGCTCGTGGGAATACCCCCTATCCTCTTTTATCATATTTTCATATTTCTTTATTTTCATATTTTCATATTTTGATGCTTTTATTTTAAAAAGAGGGAGGTTCATTTACTCCTTAAGAGTCAGGGATGGTGTAAGTAAAAAAAACGTCAATAAAAATTTATACTTTATTCCCATAACATCATATCAAAGTGATTTATCCATTTGAAAGTGTGAAAAATAAGCCAGTGAGGTTTTAAAATAATGAATCATTTTATGATGTGTCCAAAGAAAAGATGTTCAACAAGTCATTATGGAAATGCACCATGTCAACTTTTGAATGAAATAACCATCAAAAGGTTTCATATGTCATAATAGTATTGACATTACTGTTTTTCTTTTTCTTAGGCATAAATTTAACCAGATGTTTTTTATTCCAAACATAAAAGAAAAAGAAAAAAGGCAAAATGACCAGCAATGAAACATAAATCACAGTTATTCCTAAAAAACACAAAAAGTGTTGTTCAATTGATTGAACAACAATCATTCAATTGATTGAACAAAAATCATTCAATTGATTGAACAACAAAAATGTATAAGCGCTAAAATGTTGTTCAATCGATTGAACAACAACTGTTCAATCGATTGAACAACAACTGTTCAATTGATTGAACAATGAAATCGAAAAGAAAAACAAAAATGTTGTTCAATTGATTGAATAACAACCATTCAATTGTTTGAACAATAAAGTCGAAAAGAAAAAGACGCTAAAGGGTTGTTCGGTTGATTTAACAACAATCGTTAAATCGTTTGAACAGCAAAATCAAAAAAGTAAAAAATGTAAAAGTGTTGTTCAATTGATGGAATAGCAATCGTTTGAACAAGAAAAAAAATCGTAAACGAAAAAGTGTTGTTCAATTGATTGAACAACAATCGCTCAATAGATTGAACAACAAAAATAAAAAATTGCAAAAAGTGTTGTTAAATTGATTGAACAACAATCGTTCAATCGATTGAGCAATAAAAATCGAAAAATGAAAAAAGTGTTATTCAATTGATTGAATAGAAAAAATCAAAAAGAAAAAAATGTTGTTTAATTGATTGAACATATAAAAAATCAAAAATAAAATGTATTGTTCAATTGATTGAACAAAAATCATTCAATTGATTGAACAACAAAAATCAAAAATAAAAAAAGTGTTGTTCAATTGATTGAACAACAATAATTCAATCGATTGAAAACAAAAAGTCGAAAAGGTGCAAAACGTGTTTTTCAATTGATTGAACAACAAAAATCAAAATTCGCAAAAAGTGTTGTTCAATTGATTGAAAAGAAAAATAAAAAATGCAAAAAGTGATGTTCAGTTGATTGAACAACAATCGTTCAATTGATTGAAAAATGAAAATCATAAAATGAAAAAAGGTGTTGTTCAATTGATTGAATGACAATCATTCAATCGATTGAATAAAAAACATTGAAAAATCGCAAATCGTGCTATTCAATTGATTTAACAAGGATCGTTCAATCGATTGAAAAACAATTCACGCAAAAAAAAAAGCGTTGTTCAATTGATTTAACAACAACATGCATGCAAAAATAAGTGTTGTTCAATTGATTGAACAATAATCCCTCAATCGATTGAATAACAACACATACACACATAAGTGTTGTTCAATTGATTGAACAACAATCATTCAATCCATTGAATAACACTTACCAAACACCTAAAACAAGAAAAATCATCATATTTACATGGTGATGCCTAAGTGAATTGCAATCTGTCGAAAAAGAATATACACATTATTTACAATTTAAAGAAAATCACAATTTTACGAAAAACACGTTGCCAGGTCATCACTCCTTGCAACTAAGATTTGCATGGAGGGGTCCTTGCATACCTATTGGTAGAGAGACTCCTTGGTGAGTGGTTTGTGATAGAGATACATCTAATGCCCATTTACCTTAAAAGAATTACCAAATCCATCAATGGTAGTCAAAGTGAGAGTACCACTGTTATGTACTTCTTGGATTTCATAAGGGCCAAGCCATCTTGTTTGTAACTTTCCCGAAAATTCTTGGAATCTGGAGTCATAGAGGAGTGCCCAATCACCTTTTTGAAACGTCTTCTTTTTTATAACGATGTCATGCCACTTTTCCCTTTCCTGCTGAATAATTTCAGTCTGTTGCAAAGCGAGTAGTCGAGCATTGTCTAGTTCGTTGATTTGTTGAAGTCGCTTGGTTTGGGCTTCTGTTAAATCAAGTCCCGCTTCCTGAGCTGTTCTTAGAGTCTTTATTTCAAATTCAATCAGAAAAGTAGGTTCTTTGCCGAACAAAAGTTGGTACGGAGAGTATCCAGTAGTATTCCTCCAAGTCATGTGATAGGCCCACAAGTCCTTTAGCAGTCTAGCAACTTATTCTGGTCGATGTGCAAAGGCTGTCTTGGTAAGAATTGCTTCAATGACCTTATTGGTGCTTTCGACCTTCTCGTTATCCTACAGGTGATAGAGGGAAGTGATCCTGTGTGCAATGTGATGGTTTCTGAGAGTGGTTGTAATATTGTGTCCTACAAACTTCCCTCCCCCATTTATTATCACTTCTCGCAGTAAACCATACTGCACAAATAACCCAAAAAGGAATTTAATCATAGCTTCCTCTATGTCTCTTGGAAAATCTACTGTTTCCACCCATTTCATCACATAATCTATGGAAATCAGTATGTAGGCCTTCTGATTTGATGGCGGATGGAATGGGCCAACAAAGTCCAATTCCCATTGTTCAAAGGGTTCTATGACTAGTTGGGGCTAAAGCGGTATTCCATTAGATTGGCCAGGCTGGCCCATCCTTTCATAGCTATCACAAGCATGGGCATATTTCTAAGCATATTTAAAAATAGTGGGCCAATAATAGCCCATCTGTTGTACCTTATTCCCTATCCTAGGATTTGTGAAGTGTCCCTCACAAGGCTTGTCATGGCAAGCCTTCAGGATGTCATAAATCTCATTCTCGCAAACGCATCTGCATATACACATATCTTACCCTTTGTGAAAAAGATATCCGCAACTCTAAGAGAATCAGGTGCTGCGCTGGACGATCTATTTCTTTTCCCTTGCTATAAAATGCCTGGGAAACTTCCCCACTGCCAGATAATTTGCTACATCTATGTACCACTGTGTCTTGACTACTATGAAAAACAAATTTTCATATGGAAATTGGTCATCCACTATCAATGGATCATTTACCTTCGGGACTCGAGATAGAAAATTAGTGATTGGGTTTTCCTTCCGCGGACGATATTTGACAGTGATGTCAAACTCCTGCAAAATAAATATCCAACGAGTCACTCAACCATTCATGATAGGTTTGTTAGCTAAATACCTAAAGGCGGAGTGATTAATATATAGAAAAACTTGGTAGCCGGTTATATAGTGTCTAAATTTGTTTATGGCATAAATGACAGCTAAGATTTTTTTTTTTGTTACTGCATAATTAACCTCTGCAGTAGTTAGATTTTTGCTAATGTAATATATAGCATAAGGTTTTATGTCCTCCTCCTGGACGAGGAAAACGCCTATTGCTACATCTGATGCATCCATGGATACGTGAAAAGGTAGCTCCCAGTTTGGTCCACGCAATATTGGTTTCGTCGAGACTAGTTTTTTTAAACCTGTGAAAGTTGTGTTACATTTGTCAGACCATTTAAAATCAACATTTCCAGTTAAAGCATATAAAGGCGCAATAATTTGTGAATTTATTTTTGATAAACCTGCGATAGTAGACTAGATATCCCAAGAAGCTATGTACCTCCGTCTGAGTACAGGATGTAGGCAATAAAAGAATTACCTATATTTTTGTTGGATCTACCTGTATCCCTACTACATAAATGTAATGTCCCAAGATTACGCCTTTGGTCATCATCATGTGACACTTGATATTGCTTAAACATAACCTAGTGCAAATGCATCGTTCTAAAACCTTTTCTAATGTTTGCAGTGCTTCATCAAAGACATCCCCATGTGGAGTAAAGTCATCCATATAAACTTCAAGTCCTTCATTTATCATATCAACAAAAATGTTGAGTATAGCTCTCTAAAATGTAGCTGGGGCATTGCACAAGCCAAATGGTAACACTCTATAAGTGAATGTACCCCAGGCACAGGGGAAGGTTGTTTTTTCTTCGTCTTCAGGGGCGATTTGAATATGATTGTAGCCACTGAAGCTAGCTAGAAAAGAAAAGAACTTCTTCCCTGCCAAAGTATCCAAGACATGATCAATAAATGGAAGAGGGAAGTGATATTTTTGTGTTGCCTTGTTCAATTCCCAGTAATCCACATAGATATGCCACTTCCCATTTTTCTTTGGGACAACCACCAATGGAGAGACCCATTTTCTATCCGAAATAGGATAAATGAAATTCACATGTAGCAGCTTCTGTAACTCTTCTTTCACAATGTCCTTGAGATGCAGATTCAATATTCATTGAGGCTGCCAAATAGGATGAGAATCCTGTTTAGTATAGATGTGATGTGTACACAACTATGGGTCTATATCCTTCATGTCAGGATAATCCCAGGAAAATGCTCCTTTATATATTTTGCAGGACCTGAATGAGCTTTTGCTACTGATCACTGTCCATACCATCATTAATGTTTAAAACTTTGTCTCGTTCAATTTCCACATGCTTGATGTTATGAACAGTCGCCTGGATGTGTTGATCATTAGTATCCTTCAAAGGCTCTTCCAAGGCTTCATTATCAAGAATTGCTTTTAACATTTGACACTTTACATTGCTCACATTAGCTAGCTGATTGATATAATTGTTGATAAAGTCTTCTTCACTCTGATATTTGAATTCAAGTGCCTCTGCTACTGTAAGTGGTGAATGGACGCTTTCTTCGAGGTATGTTGGTGGTTGTTTACATATTTTTACAATGGGTAGACTTGGCTTGGTAGGAGGATATAAAACAAGAATTTTTACAGCATCCCCCTTAGCAATAGTCATGCTATCTTCTTGGCAGCCTATATAAGCCATCAGCTCTCGCTAGCCAAGGTTGGCCAAGAATTAGAGGGTGCCCATCCAATCGACTCTTTGAGTTTATAACAAGAAAATATACTAGATACTCCCATGAATGAACAGAAATCATAATATCCTGTAAAGTTCCTTCTGGCCTTACCACCGAATGATCAACAAGTTCTAGTAAGGTGGTGGTTGGTTCTAGGGCTGTAATACCAAGTGCTTGATATGTTTTTGCTATTAAAAT
>APFE031201753.1:0-13100 GCA_000404065.3 Pinus taeda
AGCATATCAACATCCGGCATCACCATACATGAGATTGTGTGCAAAGGAGAATCATGTTTAAGGAATACATTCCTATAGAGGAGCAAGATGCATATATTTTGACAAAGGCATTGTCAAGATGAAAATTTGAGTTTCATAGAGGCCGGATCAAGGCAATAGATAATCATTTTCTTATTGAGAGGGAGTGTTGAAAATAACAACAACAAGGAAAAAATTAAATTAGGAATTAAATTGTAATTCTAATTCTCATAGCAAATTGTAATAGTTAACTAACTTAATTTGACTTAGTTGGATCACTAAATTCAAGCTTGGAATCTATCTAGAGTCATGTAGAGTGGTTCCTAAATTTTAGAGGCCTAGGTTGAGTTCTTTTGAGTTGTAATTATTTAATTCAGTTTAACTGAGTTAAATTTAGTTAAACGAGTTTCAATTAATGGAGGAATTTGTGGGAGATCCAGTAGTGGGGTGCAACCTACAATAGTGGGGTGTAACCAGGACTTCTCAACTAGTAAGCTGAAGATCCACTCATAATTAAATCATGCATGTCAGATTAGAGAAAGACCTAGTTGAGATTGGAGTTCAGGGATAGTGTACTATTAGTTGTATACTCATCGGAATTGTAGAGGTGGTGAATGCAATCTGAGGAAGGCCTATGATGGATTATGAAGTTATGAACGAGGAATTTTCCAATTCAATATGGGCTAATTCCCTAGGAAATTATGCAAGGAAATAGGACATTGGCAAGAAATAAATTTGGCTACGTATTGGCTGGAGCTTGTTTGTGAAGCAGTGAGATAGATTGAGATAGTGCAAAGGTTGCTCAAGATTGAGAAAAACATTGTAATCTTCTCAAATTTTCTGATTAATGCAATATACATATAACAGGGGTTTTTAGTTGTGATTTCCCCAAAACATTATTGTGTTATGTGTGATTGAATTCTTCATTTTTCTACTTCATGATTTCATCGATCAATTATTGTTTCCGCTGATGAGTAGAGTAGATTGAATTGTCAATTGTTTTAGCATATTACAATCTGCAGCTTGAATATACAAGGAATTTCTACAGGTGAAACCATAGCATGGTTTATGTTACCCTCATATTGGAATGAAATTGTATAGAAATGAAATACCTTTGGAAATTAAGATGATATTCTCATGAAAGAGATCTCCTAGATGTGGAGGGACCCACATAATTATCCTTATGACCCAATAGAAGGAAGGATATAATTATGTGAAGGGACCCACATAATTATCAAGGTTAGGTGTGCTTCATTTTGAAGGCTTGCAGGTGTAAAATTGGTGCCATTTGAAAGAGATCGGTGCTAATCAAGCTTGATTCAATATGGATCTAAGTATACCTAGTTGGAATGCCCGTACTTGATGAATCTTGCTTAGTCACATCACTGGGAATCTCCTCAAGGTATTCCCCATAATGAACATGTCCTACGAGTATTCAAGGGAGGGTCAAATTAAATTCCACCAAACTAATTGGCTAAGAAATAATATTTCAATATTTGATATAATGATTTACTTTATTGTAACTATAGTAGGTTACCACAAGGAAAAATTATTTCTATAAATATAGTTACCAACTTGATGAGAACCCTCCATAATTCTCGTTTTTTAGAGGTAACATCTAGTGGCTATTTTTATCCTCATTTCAAAGTCGTTCCACCAATAACACCCTTTTTTATTTTTGGGGTTAAAATTATAAAATATTGTAACCATGATCAATAAATTTGTAAACATAGTTCTTAAAATTGATCCTTGAATAAAAAAATGGCTCTTCCAACATGACCCTTTTTTTCCAAAGTTAAAATTACAACTTGTTTGAAATTGTAGCATTGACAATCGATATTGTTTTCAATTAAATTTAAAAATTGGTCCTCAAAATGAAAATTGGTCTATTGGTAACACATTTTTTCAGGGTTAACATTACAAATTGTTTTAAACCATGACATTAACAAATGATAACATTGGGAACTATAACTTTAAAATAATCCTCCAAATTGAAATATGGTGCTATGAATAGCACATTTTCCTTTTGCTTCTAGTTTAAAATTACAAAATATTAATTTTGGCAGCTCAGTGGCAAATTCCAACCATGGTACTAGATTCCTCTTTTCTAGAGGACTAATTTTGATTGTTGAAGCACCCAATTTGGATAAGGTAAAGTGTACTTATGAAGAAAATCCCATATATGCACATTTGGACAGGTTGGCCCTAACATGAAACTGGTCACCCTTGGAAGCTTATAAATAAAAGTGACCTCAAGTTCATTTGGACATCACCAAGTATCATATTCTTCTCTTCTTCATTGATCAGTTCACACAAATCTGAGGCTGGGTTGAGGAAAGTGGTTCGCACAGGTCTGAAAATACAAGATCCGAAGCTCACACGTGTTCTAGGGTTTTGGGTCTCAGCCGCAAGCTCGTCAAAGGAAATTTCTGGCTATAACTGCATGCTAGTAGGGTCAAGGGTGTGGTTGGAAGTTATTAGCCACATGCATATCTCATCCTCCATGTGGTTGGGCCCTACAACTAAATTTTTACATCTGAGCGCAGTTGATCACAGTTGACCGCAAACAGGGAAAGTTGTCTGTGATATAGATTGATGTTGGGAACATATTTCTGAATGTTACTGGGTTATTTTGCTAGATGATTTTGTATTGGGCTCATTTTACTCTCTATTGAACATTTTATGACAATATAATAGAAGAATAATTCTCAAAGGGCTTTCCCCCTTGTGGGTTTTTTCCCTGGGCCTTGACCAAACCTTGTGTCTCTTGTTGATGTGTTGATTGTCTCCTTTATCATCGCATTTATTGTTCTATCTTCAATTATTGTTGATGATTGGAAAGATTAATTGTTATTGAAATGATTTCTAATTGAAGAAGTGAATTGGGCTAAAATTAATTGAAACAACATAGATCAATGTGAAAATAAACACAAAAAAATTTAGCCAAGAAATTATACAAGTTAAAGAAAAAAGAAATATATTAGAATAAAAATATTTACAAACGCATATATTAGAAAAAGTTTGTTTGTTTGTTTGTTTTTTTTTTTTTTTTTTTTTTTTTAAGAGTTAAAAGATATAAATGAATTATTTGTAAAACTATGAAAACAAAAGGAAAAAATAACTAATGAGGAAAGGGGAAACTCCCGAAATCAACCCCCTACCCCATGATTTCCTTTGAAAATTGAGACAATATAATGAACATAGTTCTTACAAAAATTAATATTAATAATATATGTAAGATGAGAATATCCATCCAGGATAAGATTATTTATATATAAATGTTTGAATGTACAACCGATATAGATGAGGGCCCATATTAATATACCTAGGCAGGTGCCATTCCATGAACAATCATGCCCTTTAAGACATTGATTTTCATAATTATTAATTATTGTTATTGACTATTATTTATAAATATTTATGTTCATAATGTTGCCTTCCTCTTTAGAAATTTTTTGTCCTTAAAGCTTAATGATGAAAAGGCTTGGCATCCTTTTCTATTTCGTAATGTCTTTTCATCTTTTCAATTCTTAGAACTGTCATCTTCAATAATAGAAGATGATATGAACTTTTGTTTGTGGTATGGAATTGTCGTACCGTGAAATGATCTAACCATTCAAAACCAATATTTTATGAAATGTTGCACTTATAGGCCTTCCAAGATGAAATATTATCATGAGACTTGATGGTACTCATAAGAATATTCTTCAAAACATATGTTGATTATTTTCCTTCTGATTGAAGTTGATGCACTAACTGATTAATGTACCTTCTCATGTGATTAGGATGATAATAAAGATTTCTTTTGACCTACGTTCCTTTTGATATACTTGTAGCATTCCCTTGACTTATTTTTGGCATATGATTTTCATCACGTATTGGTCTTCTTGGTTTGATTGTTGGGTCTTCACTTGGAATTCCCATTATCTGAATTGTTTCATCTTAATATGTCTTTACTTCAATTGGACTAGAATATTTCTAAATCTCCATCCTATCTTGATCATTGTTTGTTCCTTTTTCTTCAAATTGGATTGCTATTCCTAAAGAATTTGGTGCTTCTTTTGTGATAAGTTCTTCAAATTTGTTCTCCAATGATTTCTTATCATTTTTAAGTTTCTTGATTTGAGTAAGTAAATTTTGGTTATGGTTTTTGAAACGTAATATTTCTTCAACTTCTGATTCAACTTTATTTTGATGTTCCAACTTCTCAATTTTTAAACCTCTAATTTGTTGTAATAACCTTTGATTAATGTTTTTAAGTGCAATTTTTCTTCTTTCTTATCCGATAGATTTTCATTGAATTTATTCTTGATACATTTCTTTTCTCGTTCTAATTTTTTTCTTTGTAGCCTTGGACTTCTTGACCTTTGCAAGTAATTTTTGACTATTGATTCCTTAAACAGAAAATTTCCTTGTCCTTTTCTTTTGACTCCTTGTAAAACATATCTTTGGCATTTGTTATGTTTCTTTCATGATACCTTGTTTTTATGTTGAAGTTCTACGAGTTCATATTCTAATCCTTTTATTTTCGTCTCCTCATTATCTTGATATTCTTCCATAGTAAATATTTGCAATTTGGGGATGGAAAAAAGGCTAAGATGGGTTGGGATTCTTGGTTGGGTCTTGTTGTAGTAAAACACAACCCCCCCATTTTTCAATTAAATCTCATTATGGGGACCCCTTTCAACTAAATGGTTGGTATTATTATTATTTGATTCCATAATGTAGATATTTCCTAAATAAGTTCGAATCATTCTTATCCATCTATCTAAACTCGTTTGACCTCATTTGGATTAATAGTTTGCAAATTATGCCTATTTGAAGATTGGATGTGTTTCACTACTTTGTCCTTTTATATTGTGCATTATCCTTGTGTTTCATTAATTTATCCTTTTTATTTATTTATTTTTAATTATTTTATTTTTGTAAGTACTTCATTGTTTCCATAGCCCCTGAGACCAAGAACCACACTCAGGCCTGTTGATGCCTCGAAAATCACTGCAACAACAATGGGGGATAACCACCCGATCCGGACCTTAAAGCAGCTCATTTTCCGTTTGGTGTGGTGGCTCCGACTGGTTTAACTAGGTCTATTGACCTTTTCCCTATCGCTATTGGTTTATGATGTATTTTTAACTACCAATAGACATGGATATCAGATCACTTCTTCTTGCTGATCAGACAAGAGAATGACCCTTAAGCTGATTTGGGTTCAGCTAAGCCACAACTAAAATTTTGCCTCTTTCGAGAAGAGGACTTAAAAGAATGTAGAAATTACTCTAAATGAAAACTTATTCTATAATGCAAGTGAAAGAAACTAATCTTAATCCTATCTTAATTAGGCAGATATAGATCTAACCCAACCAAGAGCAAGATAATTAAAGTATTGAGATTTTAAATATGTTTTGTTTATAATGAATATCAAGTTAGTGAAGTAGTTCAATTAACTAATATTATGGATATCAAAACACATCCTATTGAGACCTATTAATTGAAATAATAAACCAACGACACTCAGGAAGTAGTTCACAAAAATGATATTGATTATCAAATTAGTAAATCCAATAATTAAACAATAATATGCAGAAATAGTTCATAACACATTACTGTTTAATAAATCAGTTTTATAAGATAGATTTCTGAGCAAGTAGTTACTCAGAAATCATAATTTAATCCATAAGAACAGAGATACATAATAACAACATTGAGACTAATTACCCATATTGACAAGAGTGCACAAACATGAATAAAAGGAGACATTTCTGTTATCATAAAAATGAAATTGATATTTGAAACATTAGTATTAGAAATACCAATTTATTGCATCCATTTCTCTGACCTTGGTCTCCAACAACCCTTTACATTGCTTGAACTTTTGCCTTCAAAACTAGAGCCACAGTAGTGCAAACTCTGCCCTTCATACATAATTTAAGATACAACGGAAAAAATCTTCAATAATCCCCAGATCTGAGATTTTCTCTCCTCCCTCCTACAACTCTAAATTCCTATTACAATAGTGTTTTTAGAAGTCTAAAATTGCAGAGGAGAGCAGCCCCTTAATTACATTCTGCAATCTATTATTTATACTATTTGCAAAGAAATTCTTGAGAGAAAAGTTTGTTGAAGGCAAATCTGTTAAATCCAATTTTATTTGCTCAAAATTCCAATCTTTAATTGTTGGAGCTTTCTCATTGATTGAGATCATTTTCTCTTCTTCTACTGTTTTCCTGCAAAAAGAAATCAAAATGAATTAAGATGCAACAATAAAATCAAAATATCATTGCTGGCATTTAAAATAAATTCAATCAAATTCAATTTAAATAAATAATTGAAAATAAAATATAAGCTATCTATTGATGTCTGTGATAGTTTAATTGGCCAAGGATATTATTGATGAGTGAATCTACAATTTAGAAGAGGCTTGAGTAAATGAAAATGAAGAAAATAACTCAGACAATTGATTTTGTTTTTAGAAATTCGGAGTTTGATCTTCTGCATGATTTTTGACCCAATAAATGACTAAATCTATTAGTGAAATCTCCTAAAAAATGTTCTCCTTGATTTTATCTTTCCAATGAGATGTCATGGGCCTCATTTGGCCAAGTAAAACTCATTCTATGAGCTTCCAAAGTAGATGAGTTAATTCTAACACAATTTTGAAATTTCTGTTGTTGGGCTAAAAAATCAATTTTTTTTAATTAAAAATTAATCCTACATTAAAATTCTAATTATCTAATAATTAATTCAATTTAATTATTAATTACAAACTAAACAAATATTAATTATATAATCTAAGCTAAATTATATAATAACATTTATAAACTTAAAAATATTAATATAAATAATATTTAAATTAAAATTAATTAAATATTAATAATTATTAATTTTAGTTAATAAATTTAAATATAAATATGAATATTTAAACTAATATTAAAAATAAATATAAACTAACTTACACTACCTTATTTCATAGTTCATTCCACTCACGTATGGGTGAGTTTGGAATTCCAAAGTGTAATAAAACTTAAGCTTAATGCCCCATTGCCCTTTTGTTCATCGGCGATTGGCATTGGGAGGTGTCGGGGTTTCATTAAACTTGTCATGTACAAAACTTCCGATGCAAACTTTAAATAATTGAATTTTAAACTTTGGTTAATACTTGAAGAGCCTTTACATATCGACAATTGGAGAAGTGTGGTGTCGGGGCTTTGGTTAAACAGGTTGAACTTAAATCTTCCGATTTGATTAAAAGCCCCGATGCGATCGGAACCATTTGGTTAAATATAATTAAAATTAAATTTAAAATACATTATATAAATTAATTGAAAATTTAATATTAACATCAAATTTGTCTTTGGTTTTATTTTTTATGAATTTAAATTTCTAAACTACAACTATTTGGAAAATAAAAGTAAAAATAAAAATAAACTACAGCCACTTCGATGTTCTAGGTTTTTGAGATTAGTGATCTTATTTTGAAAATTGGAATAGATTACTAAAATCTCGATGCTTCATGATTTGGCTGCATAATTAAAAATGGAAAAATGTTAGTAAAAACTCACTACGGATTAATATTTAAAATGAATGCATTATTGAACTAATTTATTTACAAAATGCAATATTGTACATTTTATGTGTTTTTAACCGAGGCTACATAAATAATCAGATTTTCAAAGGAGTGCCATTTTCAAACCAGTTAACCAAATGAGGTGAAACAAACATCAATGGGAAGTTTATAAAAAAACAATTTTAACAAAGCAATCAAAACAAGAATCCAAAGAAAATGAAAAATTAACAAAAGCATAGGGAAATCAATTAAATAAAAATCCAAAAAAGTGTTTAGCCAATTTTTTTTATAGAAAGGGTCCCTATTATTTGAAGTGAACAAGTCAAAAATGGGAGGGTTGTGTTTTTACCACAACAATGGCGACACACGGGAGAAGAACCAGTTATCTCTGTTTGATATGAATGAGATTTTCTTATAATTAAAGTAAAAATAATTAAAGAAGAGAAAATTATGTTTGAAATGCTTGACTTGGTTCATTAGTCTGAATAAAAACAAGAATCATCTAACTGTAATTTTTCTCAAAATTTCTCATAAATTAAAATATTGTAAAACTCTATTTCAGCCATTAATTAGTTGTACAGATAAAGCAGGGGTCACTTTACAGCTTAGCTTTTAAAATATACTCATTTGTCACAGATAGAGCCACTGCTGCCAGCAAATATCTATAGTCTCGACAGGGTTACCTTTTAATCATAAATGATTCAGAATCCCCTCTGTTTAAGAATAATTGATCTAGAGATAAATCCATTTATATATGTTTATTTTCTTTGAATTTTTATTTTTTATTATTCTTAAAAGCCATTGTCCTGGTTTGGTAGCCAGATAATTGAAAATGCCATTCACTGGTTATAATTGGACTGAACAAGCCGGCTCGTGATGAGACCCCTTGTCTTATAATTGTTTGCAATCATAAGCTGTTACCCTGGTTTGTTTAGCAGTATTGGTAATGCCAGTTTATTTTTCCCATATGATCATGGTAAGCAGGCTCATGATGAGACCTCTTATCTTTTAAGTTTTAAATATATTTTTGGATTACACTCTAGAAAAATAAGACTCTTTAGGATTAGGAGAATCATTGACTCCTTAAGAGTTTAGAATGACAATTTAAGAGTCAAAGGTGCTTTGCTGTAAAGTGTCTTTACTTGGTTATAAATAACTTTTCTTGACTGATAATAAAACTTTGAAAGATCTTAAGAAAATATTGAAATCTCAAAATGATTACAATTTTGATGAAAAAGAATTTTCTCCAGATTTTATGATACTTTGCCAACTTCTGTTGATTGGTAATCTCTTCCTTAAGTATGTTTACCTTTATAATAAGAAAATCAAACTTTACTAATAGGTGACTATTAATAATTTTTCTCCATGTATGCTGACCATTGTTAGGTAACAAATAGGCTTTCCATATAAATCACGTCAAAGTCACCAAAATTAAAACTGAAAACCAAAAGAAAAGAATTTTTATGCTAAAGTGAGAAAAGAAATCAATAAGCAAAACAAAAATGAATAAATTTTAAAAGTGGAAAGGAAAATCCAAGTTTCAAAAGATAAATTCAAACAAGAATGTTTATACCAATGTCTCAACAATATGAAGAAAAAATAATAATCGTGTAATCATTCCTTTTTATGTCGAGATTTAGAAAAATCATACCTTGCATGGTTGTAAGTGTTTTAGGCTTTTGGATAACAGTGACAATAAAATTCAGCCACAATGAAAATCCTCTGTCTGATATCAATCTTCTTGTTTCAAAACATCATCTTAATTATTTTCTAATAAAAGGAATGCTTAAAGAAACAAACTAAAGGTTCAGAAACTTCCTGGTGTAGCTGTTTCAATGAAGATTATCGCTGCTTCTTGAAATAAAGCCAAGAGAAGAGTATAGGACTTCGAAAATATGATCCGGTAGAGAATTGGAAGCTTTTATGAAGAATTGCAAAACAAATTTTTATATCAGCATAACAAAAATGAAACTAAATTAACGAAATGGAAATTAATGAAAGTGGGTATATGAATCTTACCATTGGATAAGTTCTTTTGATCTTACATGAAATGTATCAGTTTATCCAAACTAGCTGACTTCTTGTTTTAATTAACATTAAAAACATGAAGAAGTCAAACTAACCAAAATCCTATAACCCAAAACATTATTTATTTTATTTACACTAAAGCAAGCAGTAAAATGTAAAAATGGAATGCTTAATGCTCAAGGGAATTGAAATTAAAATAAATGCATCAGAAATGAGAATGAGAATTTGCAGTAATAACTGTTTTTCAAAATATTATAAGTTTCATATAAATTCCATGATTTTATAAATTGTCCAGAATCAATACCAAGTCCAAAATAATAAAATTTAAATATAAAGATAGAGAGGTCTTGAATTCCATTTTTAATTATGGAATTATATATTTAAAACTGGAGTATATGAGAAATCAAAATGATTTAAATATGCTGCAAATTGGTCATTAACTGCTTTTTTACCATAGTGGTTATCCAAGCTCGCTTTTGAAATAACGCATCGCCGTATCGGATGATTCACATCACCTGTCTCTTCACCATGCTTGAATTTTAATTTGTAAGACTTCATCTTTGTTGCTATGTCATATATCGATTAAATGTTAATGACTCAAAGGCATGCATTGGAAGCTATTGCATTGGAGATTGCAATAACAAATTGTCGATAAGAACATGTGCAATGAAATGAAGCGATCACATCGTTAAAGAAATATTATATCGGAGATTGGAGAATATTTAC
Source organism: Pinus taeda (assembly GCA_000404065.3). Taxonomy (NCBI): domain Eukaryota; kingdom Viridiplantae; phylum Streptophyta; class Pinopsida; order Pinales; family Pinaceae; genus Pinus; species Pinus taeda. Next base: position 10,340 of record APFE031201753.1, read on the forward strand.
ATTGTGCTTCCCATATCGCAAAATGCACATCGCAGATTCAGAGAGGTGATGTGAGCATAAAAATACAATGAAGCGATTGCGATATCGGAAATGCGATGGATGACGTAGCTAATTGACAATCGGCAAACTTTGAGTACCCAATGTAACACAATACGATTCTTGCGACGCCGATATGCGATGAAGAGTGGACCCGATAAATTTATGATGGGACTTTAATAACATATCGGATCCGTGACATCGGTCCTTTTAAAGTTATGCTCCTACCATTATTGCGATTGAACGGACGCGATATTTTTATGAATTTGATTTGAATTTCATATCGGGTCCAGAATTATGTGGTTGTCGCAATATCGATAAAGTCGATTATCGGAGATCGGCAATTCATGATAATGGAAGTATACTTCACTTGCAAACCTATGATATGCGAAATGCGATATGGGTGAGGTAATACATCGGAGATCTTTTAGGAACAATTTCTTATCAAAAATGCTAAAAGCTACTTCCGATGAAATATTTTGCTACAAATGGTTGTGATATAGATGATGTGATATTGGAATGAAATGATTGACGAAGATGAGCAAGATGAGAATATTGCGAATATGTATTCACTGTAGTATCAACAATATGAAAATCAAATAAATGATGAATGAAAGCAAAATTAAAAAATGCTCAAATCACAAATAAAATTTCCCTGAACCTATTGCAAATTTGAAATGGATTTGCTGCTTACTTCAAGTTTTGAAAACAAATGAAAACCTACAAATAAAACAGAACAAGAATAAAAATAAACTAAGAAAAAAAGAAACTAATAGATGAAAATGAACTTGTAAATGCGTACCTGGAAGGAAATTCTCTGTAGCTTTTACCTCATGAATCTTCAAATTCTTCCTTCGATTTATCAAAATTTTAACTTTGTTCAAAATCATCTCATTATTTATTCTAAATCGGAGTGAGCAATTAGCCTAAATAAAATATGTTTATTCATGTTCAGGAAATATAAAATTTACCAGAAATAATTATGAAAATAGTCTTCCCTTTTGAATTACAACAACAATTTATTACCTCTGCTCGTTTCGAATTAACTTAAGAAAAATCTGTATTGTTATAGTCACTGTTCAATAATGCCTTTAGTAAATAAATATGATGCCTATTGCAGCATCAAATAATAAACTAAAGATCGGGATGGGATAAAGCCACTTATTGTGAAAAAATGTCAAAATAGTTTTGAATGTGTACACACAGTAAAATAAACATTCTTAAGGTCAGCTTAGCAAATTTCGTGGAAGATTAATGAACTTCATATGATTACCACGAAAGGTTAGACTGACTAATAATGATTGAGTCCGAATTAAGCTTATCATAGATAGTCATACATTTCCTGGGATAATGAGATGACGAAACTTTTATATCCTCAAAAGCTTTATCATATAAATTTCAAAAGAAAATCTTAAAAGGAAATCTCGAAATGAAGAAAAGTGACTTTGAGGCGAATCGATGCCAAGTGAAACTTTAATTGAATTTAATCAAGACATTATTCAAAATAGACAGAGCAAATATATTGCTGTAAGAAATTTTAAAAAGCAAGGCAAGAATTAAAATTCTCTGATAGGAAGAAAATGTTTTCACTGAACATGTATGAGAATGGCTGATTGCTTTGTTTTATTTTTTAATTTGCACAAGTGTTAAAAACAAATTAATTACATAAAACAAACTAACTAAGTTAATTCTACTCCTATTCTAACCATATACATGAAAATGACTGGGTATAGTCATATTTCTAGTGTAACCATTTTCTCATTTTAATTCCTGCATGTATGTATAATTCAAATGTTAGTAATAAAAATACAAATCTAACTAAACTGAGGAAGATAAATATGTAATCAGAATGTACATCTATTGTTAGAAGCATACTTAAAATCTCCTTCTCTTGAAATTTCCTTTCCAATTGAATACCAATTGGATCATAGAAATCTGGATGGATTTCCATTAATGATTGGGAAATGTTCAAAAGAAGAGATGATAGGCCAAATTGTGAAGATGAGCTTTTAAATTCAAAGGCCTGAAAAAATTGTTAATATTATATACAAATGTCAAATCATTGACAATCTTCGATGAAAAAAAACTTTCCAAATATTTTTCAAATGAATTAATGAAAAATGGATGGAAATCTTTCAAATGAGATGGAAAATTATTAATTAAATTGGATTGCTGGCGGATTTCTAAAAATACATTCTCTTGTTGATATTGCCTTTGAAAAGATAGAAGATTTTGATAAAAGATGAACATCGATTGACATTGATATTGAAATGGCTTTTGATGCTCATGATTATAATATGAAACTTTAATTTTCCAAAAGGGCAATGCATCAATTGAATGTTTGATAGTAAAGTGCTCAATATGCCAGTGAAAAGTGTGAAAATTTTGAAAAATAAAATCTGAAAATAAACATGATTTTATACAAAATAAGTGAGGAAACATAAATAAATGAAATCACTATTTGTACAACTAATGTTATAGCACAATTGGGATTGTTTTGAAATAATTTCTTTTTTACAAGGATTGGCCAGAATTATGGAATTTGAGTAATTTTAATTCCAACTTGTGAATTAGAAAACGAATTATAATTATGAGTGGGAATGAGAGCTTGATCATGATATGAATAATAAATTGGAACGTTTTCTTGAATGGTGAAATCATGAAGATAATTTGCTACTCTAAAATGATGATAGGTTGGAATAATTTCTAAATTGAAACGTTCTTC
>APFE031201755.1:0-20634 GCA_000404065.3 Pinus taeda
AACTAAATTAATACAAATTTTTTCAATTAATTTAATAATTTATATTTATTAAATAATCTAAATTTATTTAATAATTTATTATTCCAACAATATTATTAAAAATACCCAGTCAAATAAATAATAATCTTGATATATTAAATTCCTATTATTTATGGAAACTAGTTAAATTAGGTAAATTCTATAACTAAAGTATTATTTGTTAATGTACTTGTTTATTAATAAATGTATATATATGTACCAAAAAACGAACTAACTCAAACTAAATCAATAATATTGGTACATCATATATTTATTTAATAATACTATTTATTTATCATTTAAATCTAAGGTCCATTTGAAGCTAAATTAATGAATTATATCCTCTATCAAGGTATAATTTTATAATTTATATTTATTAAGTAATCTATATTTATTTAATAATTTATTCATCCAATCATATTATTAAAAATAAACATGTAATTAGGTAAATATATTATTACATATAAAGGTAAATTTTTTTTATTTATTTAAGCAAATACATGAAATTAGGTAAAGATACTAATAGTATGTTATAGGATAGTAATTATTATTTCAATTCTAAAGGTATAGTAGTAGTTAAATATATATACATCTCTAATTGAAATTATGAAAATCTAAATTAACTATTTCATGAATATTAATATTCTAATTTATGTTTAAATGAAACCCTAAAGGAAATAAGGTTAATACATTTATTGGCCCGAAATTAATTAATAACCTATTAGGGAGCAAGACATCAAAGAAAGGTACAAGGATATAAAATCCATGAATGAGATGCTAAAAGCCCAGACTTATGCACAATACCTAGAGATGGCACCTAAAATTGGACTAGGCTTATGTCAGCCTATGATGTGAAAGAAGGCAAAATGCAAATGACATTTGTGAAACCTACCACTCAACAACCAAGAACAACAACAGACTTCAAAAATATAGATTTCGAAGTACTGACAAAGGACATACATCCTATAGACCAGATTGAGCTGCACAAGCAAACATGGGAGATGATTTACTCCACCTTGACAGGGAAAGCCATTGTAGCTCACTAATTACAAAACTCCCTGAATAATATATCAGCTCAATTCCAATTGGAAAAGGCCTCTTCACATGAAAAAGACACCAGAATCAAGTCCTTAGAGGACTTAATCATTGAGTTGGGACACGATCCCAAAGATGTAAAGGCCGCTGAAAAATTGATAAAGAAGAAGAACGATGACATAGCTTCTTTGAAGAAGCAACTCAAGATTCCACCCCTACATCACCCACAGACAACAGAAGTCCTAGAGACACAAAAAAGGCAAGAAGAGCTTATGGACTGGGTCCTAAAGCTAAATGACTAGTTGAAAGAAACTGAGAAATAATTGGACACACTAATTCAGTCCAAACAAAGTGACTTGGCCACCACTTCCAAGATTTCCATTCCCACTATTTCTACTGTATTTCCTTCAACATTAGCGGCATCATTGGCACCCATAGCTCCACTTGCCACAACACTACCTATCACTACTGAATCTACAACAGCAAGTGCTTCAACATAAAAGATAGCAAAGTTGGTAAAATCCATGGAGTATATGTCAATCCGGGCAACATAACTTAAAAGGCTTAAGGATAAAGTGGCAAGCTTAGAAACTGGCTATAAGCTTGCCCAAATACAGTAGAGAGAAGAAACACATAAAGCCCTAAGGATGGTTGAGAAGGTCAAAGTACTAGAGAAATATTTAACTGTGCAAAAGCCACTAGGACAAACCAAGGAGATGCTCTAGGCAAATATCATTGACTCTGCCAATGATATGTGGCCATCAATTCAAGTAATATTTGAGCAAACTAAATTGGTAAAAGTGGCCACTGAAGCAATTCAAAAGGTAAAAGAAGATTTTGGAGACTAGCCTAAGGATGCGAATCGACTCATTCACTTGTTGAATAGCAAGAAGAGACATGAGCTTAATGAGCTTGGTGTAGAGGATAGAACTGAAGCTATCATAGAAGTCAAAAAAGTTCATTCCAAAAGAAACCTTATGGTTAACCTAGAAGAAAAATGCCATAACATGCAGGTGGGCATTGACAGATTCATGGCCAAGTTTCAAATTTTGAGGGATAAATTCCTTCCCAGTCCTATGGTCATCCATGATAAACTTATGACCCAATTGGACTACACTAACAGGTTAAGGAAGTTGGCCAAGGAACAAGCAAGAACTTCAAGGATCAAAGCATTGCCAATAGGGAAAGTATTGTATGATACTTTGGAGAATCTGTTTTTTCTAGAGCATAAGGTGAAACATTTGTTTGTCACCAAACCTAATTTTGCCAAATGCACGAAGGCAGACGAGATCTATAGAAGAATGCTCAAAGTAAAGTTACCTGAGGACGAATAGTGGGAAAAGATAACAAATTTACTATAAGTTACCACAGTAAATCTGGAGGCAACAGATGAAACAGGTGAATAGGGTCAAAGAATAGCAGGTTAAAGAGTATCAGTAAATGACTAAAGATAAATATGATTCTAGCATACAAATATCAGCCAGCTTATAGGGCTCAAATTCAACTACAACAACCAGCACTACCACAATAAGAGGGACATCATGATGTAGTTTTCCATCTATCTCTATCTTCATGCTTGAAGACATTTCTATTTCCTTAATTAAATCTCAAACTGTTACAATATATTTTGTAATATTTTTGTATAAATACTTCACATTTCGAAGTATTTAGGGTGGATTCAAAGACATTTCTGTAGACTTTTATCTAAAATCAAAGTGCTATTGTATCAAAACTGGATTGGCTTGCTAGATCATGGAATAAAGCTCAGATATTTTTCAAGATTCCTGTGTAAAGTGAAAATAAAATAAGTATTCTCTCATGTGTATTATTGTTTTTCCTTATGTTTCTTAATAATCATATGTGTTTCTATGAAGTCTGAATGGTAAACTAGGAATGATAATTCAGAACTTGCTTTAATGCACTCTGTCTTGAATGTTTACATTCTTAATGTTTTCTGCTCAACTATCTTAGTTAGGAAATTCTTCAATGCTCCCTTACTTCAGTAGTTTCTCCCCTTGGTCTATAGCAAAGGATTCTTAATTGCCCTTTGTTCATGATCCCCTGTTTTCTTTCATTATGATCCAGATCTAAGGATTCTTCATTGCCCTTTCACCCTAGTTAGAATCATCTTATTCATTAAACCTGAAGATTTTCCTTTGCTTTGCTAGCCTGCCCTGTGAACATTCCCTTTAATGATCTGGTCCAGTTAAGCTATCCTTTGATTGACTCCATATCCCAATGGCTTGAGGACCTAGTTCTACCCATCTATTCTAAGAATTCCACCACCCAACTTTCCATCCAAAATCAAAATCCTCGTGAACACTAAGAACTAGCCTGAAATCTAATAAAAACAAAGTTAAAATCTTAAAGAGAGACCCCTCTCTGGACTTAGGTTGGCTATACCCCGAGTCTAAAAGATTGGTTTGTGATTACCTCAAATTATTCCTTCTTTTGATAACTTCTAGGGAAAATTTCTGAGTGATAACAACAACTATATAGTATGGTATTGCTCATTCTTATGTAAAGGGCTTGTCCAAGTGTCACACCACATGATTGTGCCCTCTTTTCATTTCATTTTCTTCTTCTTTGAATGTTATTTTCATTGGTTGTATTGAGTTTGACTATCTTTGCTTCATCATTTTTCTAAGAGTTAAGGTTGTTTTTACCCTTGTTTGGTTACAGTTAATTTCCTTCCCCAAATTCCTTCCTACACTTATTTATAAACTATTTCTCAATATTGACATTGAATAATGGTAGGGATATACTAAAGGAGAGATTTATTTAAACATAAGATCTTGTTTGGATGAATTTCTATGGGTCATTGTGGTATTTAGAGCTAAGTTTTGTGTAGAGTCTTAAATGCCTATTTTTGCAAATAGGGTATGAAATGTCATGTTGTACTATAACGCACCCTAGTATTTACCTTGGTGAATTATCAAACATATCATATACTAGTCTTTATAGTTTCAATAGGTAAATACTCCTTGAGGGCATTGACAATTCCCCCCCAAACAGTTTATGTTGCATGCAATTCAAAATCTATAACAACTTGTACATAGTAAGTATGAAACCAATATTTCAGATTGGCAAGGGACTTTAGAAATGCAAATGTAATTATCTAATTATTGGAAAATTTGTGAATAGAGAAATAAGCCTTTAATAGATTCAACCATTTCTCCAAATATTTTGCATCTATCTTGAATTCAGACAATCTGATATCAAAATTAACTTCTACCTTGAAATATATTATTCCTCTAAAATGATTTCAAGGCACTTTCACGATTGTTGGAAGTTATAGAAGGATCCAAGCTAAGTGGTCCACCATCTCCTTTCTTTGTTAGATAAGGGATTTATTGAGAAACAACTTGATACTTTTCATTATTTACTTCATTCTACAAAGGGTTTTGCTTGGGTTAGTGAGGGAAATTTTCACCAAGTTTAGTTAGTTCACAACCCAACCCCCTATACCTTGACCTTGTTAGAACAATTGAGCAAAAAAAATAAAAGCCAACATATTGATTTGACATTACTAATCTAAAATGGATTGAAAAAGGAATGAAACAAAACAATATACAATATCTAAAGTAGAGCATTACCATGAAAGTCAAATTCTATAAATGAACCAAATGTTGAAAAACATTACTATGTATGCAACAATACAAAATGGCTAAGTTGGTGGTAGTCTATTCATGAGAATGGATGTGATGGCTATGCTCATTTAAAAAATCTCATGATAAGAGGCTATAAAATTTTTTATCATAGTTCTAAAACCCTAAGAGGGAAAAACCCTAACCCTTGGAGCTAAGCTGGTGAAAGGATTATGAGCTTTAGGGAGTTTATTTGGTGCATCAACTTCTTTGGCCATATATTTTGCATAAGAATTGCATTTAGGGAATTCTTTGGATCACTACAAAGATTATTATATGCTATACATGTTTGGAAAATTTAACCCTTTTAAACAAAATCACCATTAAAATCCCCAAAAATTCATATGAAAATAAAAAAAATAGATCAAAATTTCAATACCTAATTTTTTTTATAAATTTAATAAAATGTAAAATCATTTTTGAAATAATAACATATTTTAATACCCTAAATCACATCAATTAACATAACCACGTAAAATATGTATTTAATAACATGAAAGACAACTACCAAAATCTAACCCAAAAAATCTAACTAAAATATAATCAAAGATTACACCTATCAAAATTTACCCCTATCTAACTAAAACATAACCAAAATCCTTAATTCTTAATACACCTTAAATCTATAACACAACTCATGATAACAATTACATAAAATACGTATAATTCACCTAAGAGACACAAGTGATAACATGGTGCAACTTATTTTCCAAGTTCAAACCTTTTTAACACCAGTCTTTTTTGACATATGTTGTATTCTGCCAAAGTCTTCAATGTAAGTATTCTGCCAAAGTCACTCTTTCAAATGTTGTATTCAATATTTGTCACTCTCTCAAGTGTGATGCATCTTAAATACCATTTGCAACGTACGTGACTGCAAATTATATGCAACAAAATAATGCAATCCCTAATTCTAAAAAAACTAATAAAATAAATCCGATGAATTTAACTTTTACCCCATTCAACATTTTTCATTTTCATAAAACTCCAAATTTCTTATGTAAATTCCTGAATATATAAATTAACTACCTTTAATTACATATACAATATATAAAAATAGGTACATAATCAATATGAATATATGCACAAATTTAATCATTTCAGTTTAAAACATAAAATGAAATTAAAAAGATATATTTGAGAAAAGTTAAAATGTTAGATAATTGACATGTTTATATTTTTAAGTTTAGTCGTTTACGTTAGAATAACAAAACATATCATTAAAATATATTGGGAAACACCCCAATATATGTATATTTATGTTAATTGTTTCAAAAATATATTATAAATTTTAATATTAATTAAAAATGTTTAAAATGTTAGATATTGATATGTTATATTTTTAGTTTAGTCATTTACGTTACACTAACAAAACCACATTTAAAAATATAGGGGTAAACACTCAATATAATGTTATATTTATGTTAATTTGTTTAAAAAATATATTAATAAATTTTAAATATTAATTAGAAAATTAATATGTGAAAATTTAACTAGCAATAACGTTAGATGTTGCAAAGTAAATATAGTAAGGTAGAAATTCGAGAATTCTGACATATAAAAAATTCAATGTAAATAAAAATTTAAAAAATGTGTATAAACTAGAGAATTCTACATATAAAAATTCAATGCAAACAAAAATTTAAAAATAAAAGACAAATTTAACATTTTAATATTAGAAATATCTTTTGCATTTTGCATGTCTATTATTTACCCTTTTACATTACAAAGTTATCAAATTTATCTGAAAAGTTTTCTAACATGAATCATATCCTATAATATAAAAGAAATTTAAAATAGAAGAAAAATTTAAAAATGGAAAAATTTAGCCATCCTTCTATTTTTATTGTTAATTTAATTTTTTGTTATTATAAATAAATAAAATTTTAACTTCTTTTGAAAATTATTGTGAGTGTAAAAAAAATTTATACTTCATTCAAAATCCATTTTCAATGCAAAGGAGTGAATTTATTATTTTATCAATTTTTTTTATGAAAAACATGTCATATTGAATCCGTGAACAAAAATGATGTGCTTGCATCTTGGGAGGAGTTAAGAAAAATGTATAGAGTTATGGACAACACGAAGGGTCTCTGTCTTTTTAGAGCCAATAGGCCACATCAGGAAAAACCAGTACACATAGAATATCCTACAAATGCAGATAAGTTGTAGCATGGATTAATATTTATTTGTTTGTTTATATAGAATTATGGTTTTACTGTTTCTGAGAGTGGTGTGATATCCTTCATGTTTTAATATTGTTAAAACAATTGGAATTGAAGACCCGTTGGACAAAGTTATAGAACTTATGGACTGGAGAAGTGAGAAAAATGCAATAACAGATGTTATCCATGTGTTTGAGGGAATGGGAAAGACCACCCTTGCCAATGTTGTGTATGCAACATTGTTCGATCAAAATAATACAAAAGAATGTAAATACACCATGTTTAGACTATTTGAAAACATAACAACGACTCCAAATATAATGAAGTTGCAAATGATAGCATAATAACGATTCTATAATGCGGAATAAACACTTTAAAAAGAATCGAAAACTTTAGTGCCTAATAAATCATACCTCTGGCCATTGATGCTACTCACACTCTGATACCATACTTTCCACTACTCTTGAGGTAGACCACATCCCTTTTTGTTTTATGATGTGTTTACGATGGTGTTGGCACAATCAGAACCAATAGTCTCTTATTATCTTAAAGATGAGCCCTCAACTAGATATTTCTTTGTAGGCACATTTTCATGGGGCCTAAGAACCCATATTCTTGATTTTTTGTTGCGAATCTGTGACCTAAAGGTTCCAAGCTTGCTTTTCAGGTTCAGTTGCTACTTATGTGCGGGATGGTTCTACTCACACACTACCAATACACCAAATATTTCATAAAAACCCCAAACTCATGAATTACTTGTAATTTATAAGCTCATGGGAGCACAAGAATGAGAAAATGGAATTCTACAAAGAATCAACAGTGACAAGCACCTCGGGAAAGGAGATTGATGCACTGTTTTGCATACGCCGCACTTAGATTTACAAAAATTCACCCAAAATCTCTCATCCGTGTGGCACTTCCAAGCTCTGCTCACTCTAACTTGATGGTGCAAAGCTGAAGGGGATTGAGTTAGTGAGCTTGGGCACCAAACAGAAGTATTTATAGTCAAGCTTCCATCAAGCTTCTATTGGCTATGTGTCAAGTGTTCCACATATCATGGTAGAGAACTATAGAGAAGTAATGGACCACTTCAAGACCTCCCAACAAGAGATTAATTAACTGCAGTTGGTTTCTATAATTGAAGGAAATGACTGCAGTTTATTTCCAAGTTATCGGCAGCTATTGGGAGCCATAAAAGGAGCTTAATGTTCTCCCACTTGGTCCATACTTCCAATATTAATGTCTCATCTTAAAACCCATTGATAATCTTTATTAAGTAATAGATACATGAATCATGGCGATAAGTCCTCTAATGACGAGTATTATCTTCCATGTATTACTATGTATTTATTTCTATTAAAATTTATGTGGCAACAATTTCTTAATGAATAAACCTTATGCTTATTCTTGGTCCTACACAAATGAATTTTCTCAAATCAAATTAAGGTGCACATAAATATGAGAAAAACATCACAATAATTAAGAATTTCATTAAAATAACATTGTCCATACAATGAGAAACTACATAATGGAACCAAGTCCCATATTCATTACATGTTCCTTGAATTTAAATGGTGGCATGCCCTTAGTCAAGGGATCAACGATCATCAACTCAATGCTGCCGTGCTCAATGACCACTTTCTTTTCTTTCATGCATTCTCTTATAGCTAAATATTTAATGTCGATGTGTTTATTTCAACTCCCACTTTTGTTGTTTTTAGCCATAAAATAGCAGCTGAATTGTCGCAATACATTCTCAATGGCTTAGAGACAGAATCCATAATTCTAAGCCCAGAAATGAAACTCTTAAGCCATACACCATGTAAAGTGGCCTCAAAACAGGAGACGAACTTGGCTTCCATAGTCGAAGTGGCAATCAAGGTCTGCTTGGCACTCCTTCATGATACAGCTCCACCGGCCATCATAAAAATGTATCCTGATGTTGATTTGTGTGAATTAACACATCCAACAAAGTTAGAATCTGAGTAGCCAATTACTTCTAAATTGTATGTCTGTCTATACATAAGCATGTAGTTTTTGGTTCCTTGAAGGTACCTCATTACTTTCTTTGTAGCTCTCCAGTGGTCTAAACCTAGATCACTGTGATATCATCCCAACATTCCCACAACAAATGCAATGCCAGGTCTTGTGCAAACTTGAGCATACATTAGGCTTCTGACAGTAGAAGCATATGGAATGTTCTTCATTTGTTCCCTTTCAAAGTCATTCTTCGGGCATTTGTTCAAATTGAACCTATCACCCTTCACAATGGGAGCTACACTTGGTGAACAATCTTTCATCCGAAATCTCTCTAAAATTTTATTAATATAGGTTTCCTGAGATAGACTCAAGATGCCTCGAAATCTGTCTCTATGGACCTTAATGCCAATGACATAAGATGCCTCATACATATCCTTCATATCAAAATTTTTAGAGAGGAATTGTTTCACCTTATGCAGCAAACCCTTATCATTAGTTGCTAGAAAAATGTCATCCACCTATAAAACAAGAACACTAATTTTACTCCCAATAACTTTCAGGTATATGCATTTATCCATAATGTTTTCTACAAAACCGAATGAAGAAATTACATTATGGAATTTCAAATACCATTGGTGATATGCTTGTTTTAAACTGTATAATGATTTCTTGAGCTTGCAAACTAATTGCTCACCATCAGTAGAGGGGAATCCTTCAGGTTGTTTCATGTAAACCTCCTCCTCTAGATCTCCATTGTGAAATGTCATTTTCGCATCCATTTGTTGCAACTCTAAGTCAAAATGGGCTACTAATGCCATAATAATGTGGAAGGAATATTTCTTAGATACAGGAGAGAAAGTCTCTGTGTAGTTGATTACTTCTTTCTGAGTGAATCCCTTAGCAACAAGTCTTGCCTTGTATCACTCAATGTTGCCCAATGAGTCTTTCTTAGTCTTAAAGACCCATTTACATCCAATTTCTTTCGCACCATTAGGTGACTCAAAAATATCCCAGACTTCATTACTCTTTATAGAATTCATCTCTTCCTTCATGGCATCGTACCATAATTTTGATTCTTTGCAACTCATGGCTTGTGTAAATGACTCGGGATCATTTTCGACTCCAATGTTGTAGTCAGATTCTTGCAGATACACAACATAATCATCAGGAATTGCTAATCTCTTTGGTCTAGTAGATCTTCTTAGTGTTGTACTATCATCTCCCTGAGAAGTATGTGGTTCACCTCATTGTTCAAAAGTTCTTGGAAGCTCTTGAACTACCTAATCTACTGGAATGTCGTCAGCAGCTTGTGGAAATTCAACAATTGGTTGTTCAACACCAGTTTGTACTTGAGGGGTGCTGTGAAAAATAGTCAATCGATCACTTGAGGTGGAAGGTTGAGATTCTGAATGATCCTTTTCAGATACTATGCTCCTGGTTTGATCACTCCCACTGATCAAGTCATTTACGAGAAACTTTTCATTTCTTGATTCCACAATGCTAGTGCTATGAGATGGACAATAAAATTTGTAACCTTTAGACCTTTCAGCATATCCAATGAAATAACCACTAATGGTCCTTGGGTCCATATTCTTCTCTTGTGGATTATATATTCTTACTTCATATGGGCATCCCCAAATGCGCATATGTCGCAAACTTGGTTTCCAACCTTTCCATAATTCAAATGGCATTTTAGGAACAACCTTTGTTGGAACTCGGTTTAATATATACACTGTCGTCTTAAGTGCTTTAGTCCACAAGGATTTAGGAATATTGGAGCTGCTAATAATACTCCGCACCATGTATAATAATGTTTGGTTTCTTCTTTCTGCTACACCATTCTGGTCAAGTGAACTAGGCATGGTGTATTTGGCAACAATCCCATGCTCTTGAGGAAATCTTGCAAATGGCCTAGGTGCTTGTCCATCTTCTGTGTATATACCATAATATTATCCACCTCTATCTAATCTCATGATCTTAATTTGCTTGCCGCATTTTTTCTCTACTTCAGGCTTAAATATCTTAAATGCATCTAATGCTTCGTTTTTTTATGAAGCATGTAGATATACATATATCGTGAGTAATCATCTATAAAAGAGATGAAGTATCTCTGACCATGTGAGTCCATTTTTGGACTACATATATCAGTATGTATGATCTCTAATATGTCCAAACTCCTATTGGCACCTTGCTTTGACTTGTTGGTCTGTTTTCCCTTTATGCAGCCCACACAAATCTACAAAATCAGTAAAATCTAGAGTATTAAGTACCCTTTATTTAATATTCTTTTAATTCTTTCTATGGATATATGACCTAATCTGCAGTGCCATAATTTAGATTAATCTTCATTAATAACACATCTTTTAGTGCCAGTGTGAACATGCATTGAATCATAAGTGACATTGTTTTGTAAATTAATGCAGTAAAGACCATTAGACAAAATACCATTCCCACCACAATAAGATTTATAAAACAAACTAAAGGATGTTTTTGAAAAGTTAAAGGAATATCCAAAATGTACAAGTCTTGAAACTAAAATCAAGTTTCTAGAAAAACTTGGAACATAAAAGGTCTTTTCTAATTCTAAAACAAAACCACTACTTAAAGTTAAATAACATGTTCCAATAGCTTCCACATGCGAGCCCATCTTGTTTCCTGATAAGACGCTTTGTTCACTTCCCACTGGCTTCCTTAGGTTTTGCAAACCCTGCAAGGAATTCAAAATGTGAATTTTTGATCCAGAATCAATCCACCAAGTGTTAATATTGACATTAACCATATTAGATTAATAACAAACAAATGAGATTGGATTACCTTTGTCCGCAAGCCATTTATGAAATTTGGCGCATTCCTTCTTCATATGTCCCTTATTTTTACACAAGAAACACTTGGAATCCTTCTTGATATCGGCTTTGGGGGGGACTTTACCTTTCCCTTTTCCGATTGGGCTTGGAGATTTGGTCCTTCCAGACGGGTGTGCCAGCATTGCACTTTCTTCAAGTTCCATTTACCAGTCCTCTTCCTCTTTGAACCACATGGTCATAGAGTTCATTTAATTGAACCATTTAATCCTTAATGGTGTTGTATGAAGAATTTTTGAAGGGTCCGTATTGGTGCAGAAGGGTGTTCAGGATGTAGTGTAGTAGGAAGGACTCCGATATTTCAACCTCGAGTTTCTTCAATTGAGCCACAATGTCCCTCATTTACATGATGCGTTCGCGTACACCTTTCACACTGGTGAGCCTTAGGGATGAGAAATTCATGATTAGGGTGCTCGCTAGTGCCTTGTCTAAAGTGACGAATTGATCATCAATTGCTTTCAGCAAGTCTTGGACCTTTTCATGCTGATCAACGGAACCACGAATACCAGCTGAAATTTTAGTCTTAATGAACATCAGGCTTAGGCGATTAGATCGTTCCCATCATTCATAAAGTGTGATGTCTGCTACAGTGCTGGTATTAGTGAGTGTCGGTGGTTCATCTTTCCTAATAGCATAGTCTATGTCCATCCACCCTAAATGAAGGACAACACTCTCCTTCCATACCTTATAGTTATCTCCCTTAAGTTCAGGCATATCACAATGTATTTTAGAGAAATTTGCAGGTTGTACAACTGCATAAAATTAAAGATCACATGCTTATGTTAAAAACTTGAGGCCTAAATAAAACTTCATGCTTTACTAATGTAAACCATGCTTAAAATTGAATCTAATGACATTAAAATTGTCTGTAAACTAAATTTTTAATTCAAGCAGATTCAATTATTCTTTATGATAGAATTTATCAAATTATTCACTTAATTCATAATTCTAAAGGGTATATTATGATTATAATTCGATATAAATTCTATCTTAGATTTGAACTTTATGATAAAACTATTAATTCATAATTCCTGTGGGTAAGTTAGGAATATTTTATCATAATTAATTATATAAATATAATAAAAATTCTTGTGGGATAAAATTTATTATATTTAGTATAATCAATTACAATTAATGTCTAAATATTGTTTATGTGATCCTAATCAATCATAATATATAATATTATTTAATTAGAGATGTTGTGGCTATTCTCTAATCAATTAAAAGTTATTAGATAAGCTCAGACATTATTTCTTTTATGTATAAAAATTAACTTGATATGAGAATAATTATAAATTGCATAAATAAAACTAAAATATTCATGCATAACATTCAACAATGAGTGTCGTATACTCATCCAATATAGCATGTATTTAAAGAAAACATAATCAATTCATGCAAATTAAATATGAGCACAGTTATAAATTTTCAAAACAATTATTCAAATTGCATATAATTAAACCAAATAAATATTATAAGCATAAAAATTGATCAAAAATAGACATATTTCCAAATAAATGCCTTAATTCTGAAAATTCTCAAAATATGACATTTAGCCAAACATGTCTATAAACACCAAGGCAGAGATAAAAATGGCTTTGATAACAAATGATAGCATAATAACGATTCTATAATGCGGAATAAACACTTTAAAAAGAATCAAAAACTTTAGTGCCCAATAAATCATACCTTCAACCATTGATGCTACTCACACTCCAATACCAGACTTTCCACTACGCTTGAGGCAAACCACTTCCCTTTTTGTTTTTTTATGTGTTTACGATGGCGTTAGCATGATCAAAACTGGAAGTCTCTTCTTATCTTAAAGATGAGCCCTCAGCTAGATATTTCTCTGTAGGCACATCTTCTCGGGACCTAAGAACCCATATTCTCGATTTTTTGTTTCGAATCTACAATTTAAAGGTTCCAAGCTTGCTTTTCAGGCTCAGTTGCTGCTTATGTGTGGGATGGATCTGCTCACGCACTACCAATACACAAAAAATTTCATAAAAACCCCAAACTCATGAATTACTTGTAATTTATAAGCTCATGGGAGCACGAGAATGAGAGAACGGAATTTTGCAAAGAATCAACAGTGACATGCGCCTCGGGAAAGGATATTGATGCATTGTTTTGTATATGCCGCCCTTAGATTTACAAAAATTCACCCAAAATCTCTCATCCGTGTGGCACTTCCAAGCTCTACTCACTCTAACTTGATGGTGCAAGGCTGAAGGGCATTGAGTTAGTGAGCTTGGGGACCAAACAGAAGTATTTATAGCCAAGCTTCCATCAAGCTTTTGTTGGATATGTGTCAAGTGTTCTACAGGTCATGGTAGAGAACTGCAGAGGAGTAATGGACCACTTCAGGAGCTCCCAACAAGAAATTAATTAACTACAGTTGGTTTCCGTAATTGAAGGAAATGATTTCAGTTGATTTCCAAATTATTGGCGACCGTTGGGAGCCGTAAAGGGATCTTAATAGCAAAAAGATGTAATAAAATATCTGAGGACAAGAACAAAGGAATATGAAGACATTATGCCAAATATTAGAACATTTGAGGAAGGGCAGCACGAAATTGGCCTCTTGTTAGAGGAGGAGGTGGGCTTCATTTTTATTGACAATGTTTTACTCCGAGAGAAGGTTTAACAAGGTCGAGATGCACTCTAACACCTTTTGCCTGAGAATAAGGGGATTACCAAAAACCTGAGGTTTCTTATCATTGCATGTGATACTAATGCAGTGAGAATGAGTGAAGAGCAAGGAATACAAACAAAATTCTATGTTATTGAAAGCCTTGTCAATGAAAAGGCAATGGAGCTTTTCAAGCAAAAATTGGGTGATAAGGAGAAGCAATTACATTCCAGCCAAATGAACGAGACAGTTAAGGCATGTGGAGTTATTCCAAAGATTTTCAATGTGGTAGCAAGATTCATAGGTTTTGAAGCAAATGCAGAAAAATATTATAGAACAGTGATGGAAGAGAGAAAAAAAACTAGAAGGGTGAAATTAGTGAAGATATAAAGTGCTACATGTTTTCCTATGCAAATCTTCAAAAAAGTTTGAAAGATCCATTTTCGGACATTTGTTCACTCTTTCAAGCATGGGACTAGGAAGCACTTTCAAATATTGTGGGAGAGCAAGAACTAAAAAGGCTAGAAAAATAGCGTTTGTCACCCTACATGTGAAAAGCATGACTACAAGGGTGCACGATGTCATCCTAAAAATTGGTCTCCAAAAGTCAGAGGCAGAAAGATTCAGATTCTAGGGGTTGAGATACTACCTTTTGTTATGAGGTAATTGGGGTAACCCACTTATACATAGGTCAACTTAACCTAGGACCCAGCCTAAGCGATAGGGACCATTCATAACCAAAACCAAAATGTGATTTGAGTCAATCCATATTTCTCTCGCACCAATATACACTAGTTTCGGTCTTAGATTGGTTGGTTTGGTTGGTTAGTCACTTCAAGGCATCGATGGGGAAAGGGGTTTGGTTCCATCTATCGGTGAAATGGAGGGCACTTAGTTGGTCCTATTGGTTCATTCGGTTGATGCCACCTACGCAACTATTATTTGATTACTATCTGCCTTTGGATCCGAAGAGCATGGACATACCCTTGGTAGGCGAACTCCATTGGTTATAAGAACCTCTCCATATATACGAGATTATAGATACTGAAGGTTAATGTCTTGGGTAAACTCAATGCAATAACTGTCATTTATGGCTCTGTCACTAGTTATGGAACGGCTTCAACTTATTCATCTGCGGCAAGGAAAATCCAAGAGTTATTAAATTAGAAGGAAGATGAGGTATGTAATCTGTCAAGTCATAAATATATGCCATGTATAGTTTTGTCACTCCAATAGCTTCTACCTCAGAATATGGGGATTGAAAAAAAATGAGGTTACTTATCACTACACCAGCACGTGATCGAAGGCTTATGGTCGAGTGAAAACAATGATCCATTCTATATACCCCCAATCAAAATTTGATTTGACATGTAAATCTTTAGGAGTTCTTACACCTAGAACCTTGACAGATGTAGAGGGCAAATCTAAAAGAATGTTTGAAAATTTGGTCATTTTCAGTGCACAAATTTCCCATCTTCCTTTTGATATGTCAAAATTTAAGGGCTTCAAGGAGTTGAGACATTTATGTTTCCAACCTGCAAATTTACAAAATCTAAGCCAAGGAAGTTTACATCAAGAACATGCAAACAATCAAGAACATCAAGCTCTAAGTTCAAACATGATATGTTCCTATTTGGGGTTTGTCTAAAATAGGGGCTCTTCTTATAGTTTATGGTAGTTCCTTACTCCTGATCAAGAATAAGGAGCGTTTTATTGAATAAAGGAAGGTAAGAGTGGGTGGACCTGGATGGGTGGACATACCTACATGATAAATTGAGTCGATGGATATCCAACCTCCCTGCCATCAAGTTGATCCCCCTACCCATTAAGAAACAGCATGCACAGTTAATATTTCTATGGTTTTACCATTAACAATGGTATCTACATTAAAATAAATTAAACTGGATGTAGCACGAAAGGCTCACTTTAAAGATTGATCCAAAATTGCCTTCATCAAGCTTTCTTTGTGCCTGAAAATTAGAAGTGGCTCCTCTCAATGTATGGTTTTTCAAAATAGGTTATGGATTTGCTACAGTTGTTAACAAGCTAAATTCTCCTTGAACAATAAATCTCGGATGATTTGCACAAGGAACCTAAGAAATCACCAAAATAAAATATTTACAAAACCCCCATGATATTTGTGATAATTACAAACTATGTGAAACTATGAGAAAGAAGATACTTGTTACTCGAGGGCTTTCTGTCTGCGAGGGCAATGGTGGACAAAGCTCTCCAACAATGTGCCAAGATGCAGGTGTGCTTTATTGAATTATAAGGGGCAACGTCTTACTCCCTAGCAAAAAGACTGGGACTCTTCCTAGCTTTCTAGACAATATTGGGGAGGAGGGCCATCATAGTAATTGTGAAATTTAGCGGATTGGTTTCCTTACTATTGAAGAAAATGTATTTTTAGGTGCTCTCATTCAGATTTGTGAAAAAACTATGACTGTGGTGATGTAAAAAGGAATCATCTAGGATAATAAATGTAGTTCTTTTCAGAGGTGAACTGACGTAACTTGAATAACATTGTAACTGATTAATACATGTCGAAAATAAATCTAATGGTTTATACTATTTTAATCGTTTAACATACAGATTAATACCTGTCAAAAATCAATCTAATGGTTTAGACTATTTTAATCATTTAACATCCAGATCAACGACTCATGAAGGTATAGGTAGCATGGGAGGAGAGCTATTCTCAGAGGGAATGCCTTACGGTTTCACTATTTAATGTTAAATCCTAAAATAAAATAAAATTAGAATCAAAATATAATGTGATATTTACATTCATTGGTTTCAAAATAAGAAAATATTAATAAAATTTAAATCTTTTATTTAAGTTATTTTTCTTCTAAGAACTTTGTATTAAGCTAGGATTTTTTTACGTAAACAATTACTTTGGTTGACCACAAGTGAAACTAGATCAATAGCAGAAAAAAAAGTGCATTTGTCTATAAACTCTCTAATATATTTTTGAAACAAAGAGCCTTCAAAAATTAACTAAGAGTAAAAGAAAAATAGTTGTAAAACCTAGAACTAGATTAGTACTAATAGCAAAGCTACTACTAAGATACCTTGTGGTTCACCTATTCTATTTACAATTGCAACTCATCTAAAAGGAGGGGATCTCCCAACTAACCCCATTCCATTCAACCAACAACTTACCAATTATGGTTTTCACATTCTAATCAAGTTTAATAATTTTGTAGTTGTTGATATTCAAGCTCCTTGTGTGCCCATATTAGGAATCGATTACCCAAATAATTCTTCAATCTCTTCATCTTCTTAGCAATTTCGTTCCACTCTCACTTTTACCTCACCTGGCGAATTTCAACCCAAACCTATAGAGGGGTCTAAGCCTAGTAGTTTGAAATAGAGGATTCATCTCCTTTCCCATATTTCTGAGGAGGTTGGCCATATTGACCACATTAGCCCCAACAACTAGTGCCATAACATGTCATAATAACGGCTTGCGAACATGAAGAATAGTAATGAGATCTAATAAGGGATGTAATGAATAAGAGAAAAAGGTGTAGATTTCTTACTAGGAAAGGAGTCCATGCAAGTAGGTAGCAAGCAAAGGAACCCATGAAATAGGAAATTGATATATGTTTATTATAAATCATCTAAGTTGATTTATGATATCTTTTATCTGGATTTATTTGATTTATTTTTTTAATAATACATTATACTAAGTTAATGTCAGACCAGGAGGTAACTCCTTAAATGTGATTGATTTATTCATTCAGGTTGTTCATTATTATATAAAAGAGGGAGTGATTGTTCAGTTCATCTCCCGATGACTCTCCATTTCCTTTATTATTTATTTACACTAATTATAGTTGTTCACCCAATCCCTATGATTAGGAGTCAACATTCCCCCCTTAATCTGAAGGGATGTTGGTGAGTCCAAGAATCATTCTAAATCTTTCAAGCTTTTCTCTTCGAAGTGCTTTGGTGAAGATGTCCGCAATCTGTTCATTAGTGGAGCAATGGAGGAGATGGATTGTTTTGGCCTCAACATGATGTCGAATCACATGATATTTTGTATTGATGTGCTTCGTTTGATCATGGAACTTTGGGTTCTTCGCTAGTTTTGTTGTTGAGGTATTGTCAATCATGAGTGGAGTCGATTGTATTTGTTTTACCTGGAAATCTTCAAGAATTTTCCCGAGCCACACAATTTCTTTTGTTGCCTCAGCTACTGCGACATATTTTGCCTTTGTTTTGGAATTTGCTGGCACTGATTGTTTGCGTGATCTCCAAGAGATAGCTCCTAATCCAAGACTCATAGGATAACCTGAAGTAGATACCCCAGTTTCTTTGTCTCTGTCAAAGTTTGAATTAGAGTATCCAATAAAGCTGAAGTTTCCCACCTGTGTATACTTGATTCCAAAGTCTTGAGCTCCCTTCAAGTACTTTAGAACTCTTTTTGCAGTAGACCAATGCCCCTCACATGGATTTTGCATAAACCTGGAGAGGATTCCAATAGCAAACCAAATGTCTGGTCTGGTAGTAATTAGGTAATTGAGACTTCCTACAAGTTCTCTATACTTTGTTGCATCCTCAAATTCTTTTCCCTCAATGGATGTGAGCTTTAAGTTTTTTTGCATTGGAATAGTTAGATGATTGCATTCAGTCATGCCAAATCTATTCAACAGATCTCCAATGTACTTCTTTTGAGAAAGGAATATGGACTTTGGATATTAAGTTACTTCAATACCAAGATAGTAATGAACATAGCCCAAATCAGTCATTTCAAAACCTTTCCTCAATTCCTTCTTTATGGATGCAATGTATCTCTCATTGTTCCCTTTCATCAAAAGATCATCTACATATACCACAAGATATACAACTCTTTTGCCAACCTTCTTAACAAACAAAGCTGCATCATCAAGATCATAATGTTTGAAATTGAGTTTCAGAAGATGCTTAGTTAGCATTTCATACTAGGCTCACAGTGATTGTTTGAGGCCATACAAGGATTTCACAAGTTTTCATACTTTATGTTCATGTTCTTTTACAAAAAATCCTTTAGGTCGTGACATAAAAACATTCTCTTTTAGATCTCCATTCAAGAAAGCCATTTTTACATCCATTTGCTAGACTTTCCAACCATTCTGAGCTACTAGGGCAAAGAGTGTCTGGATGGTAGCCCATTTTGCTATGGGGGCAAAATTCTCCTCATAATCGACCCCCTCCTTCTATGCGAAACCTTTTTCCACAAGCCTGGCTTTGTGCTTGTCAAGTGAGCCATCAGCTTTATACTTGTTCTTGTAGACCCACTTGTAGCCGATTGGTTTGGTTCCCAGTGGAGGATCAACCAACTTCCAAGTGCCATTCTTTATTAAGGAATCATAATCCTTTTGAATTTCTTCTTTCCATTCATCATGAGAAGCAACTTCTTTGAAGGAAGTTTGTTCAAAATCTGTAGACAAATTCAATTCACAATCATAAGAAACATCCATATCAACAGGTGAATTAGAGTCATCTACATTACCTCCATTTTGCCGGTTTGAATTTATAGTTCCTATCTTTCCAACCTCATCAGGATGAACACTTTCAAGTGTCTTTGTTAGCCACTTTGGGGGACCTTTCTTAGATGGTCCAGGCTATTCCATTGATTGATTTGACACTGAATCAAGACTGAGTCTCTCAATTCTATCAATCACATCACTCAGAGTATCATCCATTGTTGGAGTTTCATGCGGGAGAGAGAGTGCTTCAGAAGAAGATTCCATAGGTTGATCTAGTATAGGAATCCCCCCTTCAAGATGTGGAATCTAATTATCAAATTCTTGAAATGATTTTACATTTGCGAATCTATCTAAGCGATTAATTTGCTGCTCAACAACATTGTCAGTTTTGGATGATTCAAAAAAGATTACATCTCTAGATACAACAACCTTTTTATTGACTTCATCATAGAGACAATGTTATTTGGCGGTGTTTGAATACCCCAGGAAGATACACTTACAACTTCTTGACCAAGTTTGTTTCTATGTACTTTGGTATCAAGGCATAACATGTGGAACCAAAGAACCTGAGATGCTTTACTGAAGGAATATGCCCATACCACATTTCGTAAGGAGTCTTGTTTCTAATAGCTTTAGATGGACATCTATTCTTTACATATATAGCACATAGAACTGCATCAGCCCATACATACACACACACACACACACACACACACATATATACATATATATATGTGTGTGTGTGTGTATGTTTATATGTATATGTATATGTATGTATATATATACATACGTATACATATACACACACACACA
>APFE031201759.1:10934-63210 GCA_000404065.3 Pinus taeda
TGGTAAACCCAACTTAATATATTTTAAATTTGTTATAATTTTTAACCATCATAGGCATGTCTGGAACCATGACCCATTGAGGGCAAGTTACACATTTTCTTTATTCATTTATTTTATTTTAACAATGTTAATATTTGTGTGGCAAGGTCTAATTGGTTGCTTCTGGTAAAAAATAGATTTTATTTGATTTAATTCGATATATATATATATATATAGTTTATACATAGAAGTGATTATGGTCTAGCAAATGTTAGACGGTTGACCATGTAGAAGAAAAGGTTGAAAAACCATTTTCCTCCATTAAGGAATTTGAGAAAGTATGAGCAAAACATAGAATCACAATGAGTAGGAAAAATGGGTTCACATTCAAAGTTATAGGTAGAGACATGTTTCAAGATAATAAGTATAGGCTTGATTGACAACAAGAATCATTTGAGTTTTTAGACATATAAGAAGTGGAGAAAAATAGGCTAAACTTCATGAAGCCATAACTTTTAGCCCAAAGGTAAGAACTTGACATGCGACCAATCCAAAGAAAGATAGTTTCAAGATGATTGCAATCCATCATCTCCCAAAATTTTGATTCATCTCACACAATTTAGAAGAAATCTACAATAGTCTTAAAGAGGTAAAAATGGAGGCCGTAGCATTCTACGGGGCATAAATTTGAACCCAGAAGTCAAAATGACGCAAATAAATAACGTGGAGAGAGTTATTGATGAGAAACACATTCTAGGAAACCAAGAATTTAAAATTGAATCAGATTTGTAATGAAAATTCTCATTGAAAATTGTAAGTGATAGAAAATAGGTATTCAAGTTAAATTTTCTGGAAGACATAATTATCAGCCCAAGTATCCAAGTTTAATTAGTGGACAATGAATTGGAAATCTATTGACCAACAAAATATGTTGTTAAACCAAAAACTTAGATCCAAGTGAGAATTTTGAGGAGAATATCCCAAAAACCTATGGGACTAAAACTAGGTCATGGTGTGTGTTACAACCAGATCATAGTAGGATGAATTTTTTTTAGGGAAATCCATAACAGGTAAGAAGGTAAGTTGTGACAATATTACAATATGAATGTGGTGAGTTCTATTATGACGATAATCATTTGAAATATGGGCTTGAGTAGAACATAGTGAATACCTGGTAATAAGCAATGACTAGTATGACAGTTGTGAATAATGAGTAAAAAACATTATAGTGGTGGTAATTGAATTTTGTGATCTATAGGAAATGGGAGAAGGAACGTTTTTATTAGCATTTTATCATGGATGAGTTATAAAAAAAAATTATCATGTATATTTATATGCATATGCAAATGTATTATATAAACATGTGCTTGGTATTTATGAATCATTCCCTTTATATATCCTACTCTTTTGGTGTTATGAATACATGGACTGTGAATTGTTGATCTTAAGGGTAGAATATTCATAAACAAAATGTTGATTTCATGGACTTGTCTAATTTGTAAGAAAGCATCATAATATCATGTTTGATTTGATAAATATAGCATTCAGGATGATATTTGGTACTACAAAGTCAAAAGGTAAGGAATAAGTAAATAAATGAAGTTGTGCATTGACAAAGGTTAAGTGTTGAAAAAGCAACATGTTGACTACAAAATAGGCACAATATTATGATACTATATGATAGTATAATAACAATAAATATGTCCTGGAACAAAATTTAGTAAGGAAACAATATATTGAACATAGGTATTTTATGCTAAGGTAATATACATGTTTTATTTTAGAGAAAAAGGTGATATAAAATACAATTTCCTCTTTCAAAGAATCAAACCTACCTCTATTGTATTTATTGCATGTTTGTAACAATATTGTATCAACCATTTTAAGCATGGTAATATTTGATCCACAAAAAAGCCTTGATGGGAATAATATGATATAAAAATTAAAGTTATTCATTATTATACAATTGTAGGAAATGAAATGTTAACAATTTAGTAGTTATTGGAGGTGACTGAATAATAGTAGCTATTATATAAAAATGCTAAAAAGAATTCTAAAATAATAGCACACGTTGTTTGATATCAAGTCTAAAGAAGTGGTAACATGTTTAAACATGATAATTATAAGGTGATGATAGATTCCTGATAGGTTACTATAGTTTGGCTTGTCATTGGTGGGTGACCCAAATGTAATAGGCTATGATAGGGTACATCTAGAATCTTATAGGTTTATGATTAGACTTTGATCATGAGGGTTTAATGGAGAGGAAGATAAATTATCATCTTCAATGTCCAAGTAATTATGATAAATGACTTCACAATATTCATTAGAATTCTCTTCATTCTCATATGATATATCAAGGCAAGAATTATTATGCACATGTTCATCAATGTTGGAAGAATGATCAATGAATGATTCTCTATCCTGATAAAAACTAATAGTTAATTTATTTAAATCAACCTCTCTATTTCCTAGAACAATATTAATGAAAATAGGGGATAAATTATTATCAGCAAAAATATCAAGATAAAGGAAGAAATGTGAATTTGAAGAAATGAATTTGAAACTATCTATGTTTGTAGATTCTTGTGCGTTTTCTTCATTACAAATTTCAGATTCCATATCATTCAATTGACTAATTGTGCTTTCTTAAAGAATGTTATTTTTCTATGCTAAATTTAGCATTTGATCAACATGATCAAATTCAAAAATTTCTACATCAGATTGCATACTAGAATCTTCAATTTATACTTTTGCTTGCAGATTCATTGATTGATTTTCTGAATTAATTTCAAGTTGATTTTCAGATTTTGTGGCAGGTGGTTTTTTGAAGATTATTCATGGTACCTTCTTGCGATTGATTAGCATATTTTTCCAATCTTTGTGACTGTGTTTCATTAACATGAGAGAGAACATTGTGATCATTATTAATTCTATAATAGGTGTGTACTAAATGAAGGAATTGAAGAGACATGGTAGAGGCAACTTCATCATGAAACATAGTTACCAATCAGACAATAAATGTTACCTCAAAACAAGAACTTGAGCTGAAAAACCCCAAACAAACATGAAAAACAAACCAAAAATGAAAATTGTGTATGCGAGAATGATGTCTTTTTTTCAGGGTAAATTTTCAACATTTTTCTTAAATGGAGGTAAAAATCAGTTTTCTTTTGCAAAATGGATGAGAAAATCACCCTCAAAACAATAAGTGTTGATACTGGAACAAAAAAACATTATGTTACAATTTTGACACTTTTTAGCAATGGAATTAAAGATAAAATACCAGGACTTTGAAAAACTGTAAAATTCCAATAATTCTCAGACATGATATTAAAGACAAAATATCATGTCTCAAATGATGACAATATTAACAATTTCCATCCATGTTGTTAAAGATAAATATCTTGACTCTAAAAAACCCTACAATTGTAATTGTTTTCAACAATAACATTTAAGATCAAATATCATAACTCAGAAAAACCTTAATATTTTGAAATTTTTTTACCGTGGAATTAAAAACCCTAAGTTTTTAGCATATATGACTAAAACAATTTTTAAAAATGAACAAGAAAATGAAATATTCATTATTCCAAGAGTATTTTTTATTTTAAAGGCTAAAACTATAGCTCTTTTCAAATCTTAGCCTAAGACAACATATCCTATTGCAACAAAAATATAAAAATCAACCATGATAATGAAGTGTCCCTTTTAATGACGCATTAAAATTTCAAAATTTTTAAAACTATGTTATACCAAATGATAACAATAAATAATATCATGGTAATATAACTGTATAATTTAAAAGTCAACCTTAATTTCTAATATTTCTTTAATTTTAATCCAAATATCAACTTTGGTAGATTGAATATAACATACATTATTTTTGTAATTCATTATTGCATTCACTAGAGATTCACTCTGTGAATCTCTGACATATCACGTTCATTTATGGCAGATTAAACAATAGCCTTAATTTGACTACATAATGGAAAACCTCTATAAAAATCACAGTATTTAACCCCCTATCATATGAACCAAATACAACTTGCCAATTTAAAAAACCTCTACCTTCACTAGATATTGTAGGTATCCATTTTTTCTTTAATACTTTTTATACCCCTTTATATTTTCTCAATAACTTTAAGCTCCTTTTTTTTATATTTTCCAATATGCAAACCCTTTACCCCCTATATATCACCTAATATATTATGTTATTTTTTATTCAATATATAGACCCAATATGAATCCATGTGGTATGATATTTCCCCCCATGTGAAGCCCCTTTGATTGCATTGTGGATATTCTAAAGAGATGAATTATTTATAATTAAAACATATAATCCAACAAAAATAGAAATGACTCATAACTTCATGTAAGATAATATGGAATTAGATATATTTATTTCAAGTTACCATGCAAACATCTCTAATGATATGAATTCTTCATAGTTAAAACATATAATCCAACAAACATAGAAATGACTCATAACTTCATATAAGATCATATGGAAGTCAAAATATTTATTTCAAGTTACCATGCAAACATCTCTATAGACATGAATTCTTCATAATTAAAACATATAATCCAAAAAACATAGGAATGAACCATAACTTCATTTAAGATCATATGGAAGTTAAAATATTTATTTCAAGTTAACATGCAAACATCATTTACATAAATGTCTTAGATATTTATTCAAAATCACCCATAGGTTCTGGCACACCATCAGAATCTACATCTTCAAATGAATGACTAGATGCAGATGAAGGTGACTCATATTCTTATCTTTCATCAACTATAGCCCCATCTGAGTCAACATTCATGCTCACCATTTCAAGTTTGAAAAATCTTATACATCTACGACTAGGTTCAGAAGACTCCCATCTCAATACTATTTTGTCTAGTAGCAAGTTCTTCAAAATATCTATGGTATTGACATGAACAATTCCTCTCTTTGTTAAATTCAATTCATAGACAAGTATGTCAACATTCTCCAATTTTAAGAGCTATTTGCAGTGGCGATTTATATTTGTACCCTTTATTTTTCTCTTTCTTCCAATTTCTTCATCAACTACCATCTCTGGGTTATAAACACCATTGAATGGGTGGGTATTTGTGGCATAGCAATGTACTTAAACACGTGTAATATCTTCATTTTATTTAATGAAATTGATAACCTTGGCAATCCAAAATGGATAGCCAAGTGGATTTCCATCTGCTAATACCACTATCATGCAACCCTCCTTAACATCCTGCACAAAACCACTGTGAAGGTCTTCCATGGCTTTACTTTGTGCACATGATCTTTTAGAAGCCATATAGATTTCTCTTTCCTCTACCTATTGAGAATTAAAAATGACTTGATATTTGTTTTGTTCAACAATGTGTCTTTCCTCCTATTCATTCCACATCTTTTGCAGCCAAATAAGTGCAGTCTTCAAAGCTGTATTTTCATTTCTTGATCTTGAAATGATATCACTTAGATTATTGAAAAAGGCTCCCACCAAACTGAGTCAACAAAATCAAAGTACTCATCTGTATCTCTAATACATATTTTTATTTCCTCTAGCCATTCATAATAATTTATCTCTCTCTTATACCTTCATGCATTATTGAGTTCAGTAACTAATTGTAATAATATTATCTTTGATGAAAATATTAGATGATCTGGAATGAACATCAAAAATGCTAAACCTAATGAGGACCCCCATTCTACAACAATCGAATACTTCTTGCCCCATATAAGTGTTTTTCCATCTATTGTTTTGATATGGAATTGATGCTGGAATCTAATGTTATTAAGTTGTTCAATGCATTTCTCCTCACCATGTGATCCAAAAATAAACCTTCGCATGTCAATCATTTCCTCAAAAACATGAAAAATAGCCTCTAGAATGTATGATTTCTTAATACATTCAATTAATAATGGTAGGCTCCCAACATCCTTCATCATCAATGTTACTGAAAATTGACTAAACATCTCATCATTATGGTCATGAATGTGCCCAACAAGAAGGAAACCAACCTTTACCTTTTTTAAAATTCCCATTTCAACAAGGATGTTTAGTTATCCAAAAAGAACTTGATTTTTGTTTTCACGACTTCTGTTGTCTAATTACATATATAAAACTTTAGTACGAATACCAGACAATGAGAAACCACATCATAGATTATAGTTATGGCCAGATTTGCATCATTATGAATATTGGAGCTGTGAAGTAAACCATTGGGAACATCTTCCCATTAAATACCAAACAACCAACCAAGTGAATCTGAATAAATTTTCCTCCCGTAAAGTTTTTGGCGTGCTGACAAAATGTGGCTGAAGTATTTTCTTTTGGTGCATATCATGAATTATCAAACCCAAATATTCATTTGGATTATCATAACACTTCTTTCGATGCTTATACAATTTTTGTCTTTCACTTTTTAGCTGCTTGCGATGCTCTTGAAGAGCTTTGACAATGGAATCTACACATAGAATGAAAGAAACCTATTAATAAATATATTTTCATAGTTGATAACTATCCAATTTTTAAAAATAATGTTATGAATGCATGCCTCTTTCTTCCTATTGACATTTATTGCTTTTTTATTTAAGAAAATCACATGTACTACAAATCCCCATCCTTGCCTTCTTGGGAATACAAACATTGTTCAATTCGTTCTTCCATATCCTTGTAAAATATGATTATGTAATAAAATTACCTTCTCCTTCAACACCTTGTACATATTCTCTATATAAGTTGTAGATTTCTTGTCTTGAGAAATTATCTGGAATATGTATTGTGTCTTTATTTTGGATACACTCTCCATGCTTTAAAAGGAAGTATTTCATCCATGAAATTGCATTAATTGTTGATGGCCCAACCTCTTTTTTATAACGTACTTCTGAATAAAATGTAGGATCTTTTCCAGTCTTTCTTGGATTCTAGAAAAACAAAAATTACCAATTGAATGCAACATTTTGAAAATATTTCTACACGGAAATACATTCCCAATATGATAATCATAACCTTATGGTCTATATTGCATGAAACACACTAAACATGATTTTTTCATGCTTTTATTCATTGTCAAATATCTCTTCCTTTGCTCAAAAGTAAACTTGAAACCCATATGTTTCAAGCAATCCTTTCGACAATATTCACTTGAAATCAAATCACCGATAGAACTTCTACTTGTGAGATATTTTATCCTAAACCTTGTATAACTGGAATATTTCGGGTTAATATGAAGAGGTCTACTCTTACTCCAAGATACAATATTTTCTTCCAACGTCTCCTTCATTTCATTATTCTCTATAGAAGCATTTTCATCATCATTAGGAGGAATATTATACTCACTATTATCATTCTGAACATAGTTAGAAAATTCATCACAATCATTGCTTTGAAACTATTCATTACCATCCTCACCTGAAGGAAATTATTCACTACCAACATCTATAATTTTCAAATCTTGACTCAGATCAAATCATTCACCATCTTCATCCTTGCTTTTGAATTTCTCCCTTGGAGGATTCAATTGATCATAACCATGAGTGCCTTTTAAACACTCACTTAGGGAAAATGCATTATTCACATATGTGCCTCTAAAATTATCATTTGCAGGAAACTCTTCATCCTCCCCTTCATAACTGGTGCTCGCATATTCCTTAGGATTAGGAATAAGTGGAAAATATGACTCTCTATGCATAGTCAAATTATCATTTGTAGGAAATTCTTCATCCTCCCATTCATTCGTGGTGGTCTACTAATCCCTTGGATTAATACTAAGTTGAAACTTCTAATTTCTATTTAATGCAAGTTATTCATCCCCCCCTTTATTTGTGGTGCTCTCATAATCCTTATGATTAGGACTAAGTTGAAACTTTGGTTATCTTTTTACTGGAAATTGTTCATCCTTTCCCTCCCCTTCCCCAGTGGTGCTCTCATAATACTTAGGATTAGGAATATGTGGAAAATTTGACTCTAGAAATTATTCATACCCCCTTCATCAATGGTGGTCTCATAATCCTTAGGATTAGGACTAAGAGAAAAATTTGACTCTCTATTTACTAGAAATTCTTCATCTTGCCCTTCATGAGTGGTGCTCTCATAATCCTTAGGATTAGGACTAAGTGGAAAAAATGTCTCTCTATTCATAGAAAACTATTTTTGTTGCCCTTCATGAATGTTTCTCTCATCATCCTTAGGATTAAGACGAAATGGAAAATTTGTCTCTCTATTCATAGTGAAATAATTCTGGTTACATTCATCAAAATGTATAGAGTTGTTGGATGACGAAGATGTTGATGATAGAGAAAGAAAAAAATCACTATAAGAATAATTCATGACCTTCAGTGAGAAGACATCGAATGATACAAAATGCACTATCTCCCAATGACATTTTGTAGCCTAGAGATTGAAAAATTCCCTCTAAAGTTTCCCCCCAATTTTTTTGCCAATATTGTTTTCTCCAAAGCCTCACCCCAAAAAAGTTTTGCTAAAAATTTTTCCTCCAAATTTTTTTTTTTCAAATATTTCCCTCCAAAATTTTCATCTAAAATTTACTTGAAAATCTATTAGAAAACTTTTGGTCTTGAAAAATTTCACCCTAGTTTCTATTCAAAATATCCACAGAAATTTTCATTTAATGCATTTCTTCGAAATTAAAATATTTTTTCTTTTTTTAAATTTTTTGACATTGACTACACAACTAACTTGATTTTTATAATTAATATTTTATTTTTTATCCCACAATAAATAAAAGTTAATCTAAACCTATAATATAAACCATATATTAATTTTTTAATTTTAATTTTAATCCCACATTCGAGAAACACTAAAACAATCCCACAATCTTCGCTATATAATAACATTCATTGTTTTTATTCATCACATCACATCAAGCCATTTGGGTTTTGTTGAAACATTTGGAGCAATTTTGCGAAGGAGCTGCATTGTCATCGATAGGACAATCAATGGAAGCTTTTCACATTTGAAAGGTTAGTTTTCCTTTTGTTTTGTCTATTTAGAGAGGTATTTGGGGAAAATTTGTAGTTTTATGGGAAAATCCTAATAAAAAAACTCTAGTTTTTTAATATTTTAATAGCGATGAAGACGAAAAAGAAAACTCAAATTTGTAGGATTTTTAGGAGAAAAATAAAGAAAAAAATTATTTTTTAGGACTTTGAAATGAAAAATTGGGTGTTATTATTTTTTTTTTTTTTTTTCTAATTTGGTTTGCGGAGAATTCAATTTCTTGTACAACCGCAAAGCAAAAAAAAATACAAAAAAAAAAAACAACACAAAACAAAACAACGTTATTCATTTGAAAAAAAAATTCCGTTATTTGATTTCTTTTGAAACATGCAAAAAAAATTTAAAATTATTTTTTTTTAAATAATTATATTGTTTTTTTAATTATTTTTAAACTGTTTTTTTTTTTTTTAACTTTACCAATATGGTTTTCTTTAAAAACAATTTTTTTTTTTATTATTCAATATGTTTCAACTTAATTTCGACGGAGCCTCAAGAGGTAATCCAGGGCAAACGGGCTTTGGAGGTGCCATAAGAGACTCTCAAGGGATCCCTCTCATTACTTTCCATGGTTCAATAGGATGGAACACGAATAATGCAGCAGAACTAGAAGGATTATGGAGAGGTCTCACTATAGCACAAGAGCAAGGTTTTTTTCCTCTGATTGCAGAAGGAGACTCCCAGATCATTATCACTATGGCCTCAAAATTAATGCATGGATCCCCTGTCCACAAAGTAAGCAGCAGTTGGATACTGGCTCCTCGCTTGGATCTCCTCAAGCAATGGTTTACAACTCACCAGGCGATCACATTCAAACACATCAGAAGAGAAGGAAATAAGCTAGCGGATTTCCTAGCGAATTTAGGAGTGGAAAATGGAAAAGATCTTGTGGGAGGCATGATATCCAACACAGTTCCTGAAACAAAGCCCCCACTTTTCAATGATATTGTCAACAATGACAGGCAGCTGAAGGAAGACTCGCACCCGGATGCGGGTGTTAACAACACGTACTCATGATAGGACAGCCCAAAACAGTAGCTGGCCAGCGCTCCAGCAGGTCTATGTGGCTAAGAGCATATGAGGAGCGGGCATTCAAGGCCCTAAGTTATTGTGGACAGAGACGGATAGTTATGGCATTGTGCAGAGGCGTTAATGCGCAGAGGGAATGTTGGTCTGGGTTGGAGGACCGCGCGCGCAGCATAAAGGAAATGGAACAGGATATCGTCGGCACTAAGGAGCGCTTCATATGGCTCAATAGAGGGCGCACCAGGGAAGAGAACAGAGCTCAGAAGCCTCCCCGGGTCAGGTCTCTGCATCCTGGTTTCGGTTTTGGTCAGGTGAGAGGATCCCGTAAGTCTGCCTCTGCTCCTTTTAGATTTCCTCTGTGGCTCTTTACAGTCAATTCCACTTCCTCTCAGTTCATTTTATGGTTGGGTACGTGGCTTAGAAGTCTGGTGCTGCCTGTATCCAATTGGCCTCCTTGCTCTTACAATCCATGTTTGCTCAGCCAACGCCCCCAATTGACAATGCCGTGCCTTAGAGGCACCCCCAGACACGGTAGTAACACTGGCTCCAGGGGTGCTTCTTGTAGCAGAGGCGGCTCTGTCCCGCACAATGTCTCTCCATTAACCTCTGTTCCGCCCTCCTCGCCGCCCTCTGATAATTCTGGCCCGTCCATAGCCCCTGTTGCGCCCACCTCTCCGGCCTCGAACAATTCGTGCATTTCCCTGAACAACTCCTTCCACTCAGCACGTTTTCAATTTAGGAGTCGGCTTAATAAGCCGCTCATTTCAGCCTTAGTGACTGTGATCTTTGAGGAAGAAGAAGAGCATATCAGCTCTGACAATCCATCCACGGATCCATCGAGCGCCTGGGTGCCCAGCAACAGTCCAGGTAGCCCATCGGGGGCAGTCCTCAATGACCCAGAAAAGAAGGAATCGGAGAACCAGACCCTGTCTGC
This sequence comes from Pinus taeda, assembly GCA_000404065.3. Lineage (NCBI taxonomy): Eukaryota > Viridiplantae > Streptophyta > Pinopsida > Pinales > Pinaceae > Pinus > Pinus taeda. Next base: position 21,900 of record APFE031201759.1, read on the forward strand.
TCAGGAGCCCGTTACTGATAGCGAGCCAACGAATTTTACAGGAAACATCCTCCATCTAGTTCTCCCGCCAGGCAGAAGCGCAACAGATGTTGAGGACAATGTCATGGTGAAATGGGTCAATTTAACTCCCGACAAGGAATTCGGCTTGCCTCCGCAGGATTAAGCTCGCCGGGCCTTCCAGCGCGCTTCAGGAAGATAAGCATTTTTGGTCATGTCAGCGTCCAGGTGTTTGCTTAGTTATGTCTGTGTCTAGGTGTCTGTTTGTTTAGTCTTGTCTGTGTCCAGGTGCTTGTATAAGCCGTTCACAATGAATATGTCCACGTGTTTGTGTAAGAAGTTCACAAGGAAAATGTCAGTAGCATTTTTGTAACTTTTTGTAACTGTTTTAAGACAGAGCAATCATTTTTGTAAATGCCAGACAGCAGTATGCTGGCAAGAGTTTTTTTACAGAGGGCAGGTTGCTACCCCCTCAGAGGTTAAACCCTCTATGTAAATAATTTTCCTTTTTATTTAATAGACTAGTCTTTATCGAAAAAATAAAAAAATAAATAAAAATAAAAAATAAAAAAATAAAAATAAAAAAAAATAAGAAATAAAAATAAAAATAAAAATTTTTTTTATATAGTTTTTTTTTATTTTTAAAAAAATGCACTGAAGACCAAGGACTTCCAAGGAACCAAGCAAGCCTATCTGCAAGCCTTCACTCCCATTGGATCAAGTCGTGGACAGGCTGCCTTAATTTAAATTTTAAATTTCTTTATTTTTTAAATTATATATTAAAGGGTTATTTTTATTTTAATATCAATTAATAAATTTATATTTTTTTTGTAAGCTTAGTAGGACTACAACTTCATCATGCCCAAATCCCCTCTCCAAACGAGGGGTATAGCACAAGAATTGAACCCAAGACTTTTTGTTCGTTGAGACTTCATTTCCACTATCATTGCCAATTAAGCTACCCCAAGCGGATAATAATTTATAATTTTTTTAAATTATATTGATTTAAAAAATATTAACAATTAAATTTTTAATTTTTTATATCTTTTTTTTTAAATAACATTTATACTGTCAGTTTTTATTTTTTTTTAAAGTAATATATGCATTTTTTAATTAACTAATTTACATGTTTATATATGTGTGTGTGTGTGTGTGTGTTAGGAATATAACATCAAAGAAGGTCTTTGTGAAAGTTTCGAGAACAAAGACAACAATTCCATCATCTAAAGTTCCATTTGGACACACCCAAACTGAGAAAAATCATAAAAGTCAAGAAACTAACCCGTCAATTACATTCAAGATTATTTTTTAATGGAGTAATTCACAAGAAATAAATAAAACAAATTTTACATGGCATGTTAAATATATTGAAACTGATGATAGTACACATATCTATATATATTGTGGTATGATTAACTTTGGTGAACCATATGAGGTGATGGGGAGAGTACGATACATGTGTTTGGTGCCAAATGCAAACATTATTTATGTTCTTCCAAAATTGCCTAAGATACATGGAAAAGTTAGATATCGTCTCTCAAAGGTCAAGTATAACACATATGAAGAATCTACACCATTGTGTGAAGAAATCGCAATGATAATTTCAAATAACATTGTAAGTATGCTTATTTATATTTACACATTGTGCATCATTGTAAGGATTATTACATTTTTTATAAATTATTAATCATTGACATATTGTATTTTTTTATAGGATTTTGTTGAGACTATTTCAGTGATGTTGGAATTATCTAGAGCCAAATATTATGAATTCTATGAGCAGTTTCCATACATATACAAAATAAGAAAGGAGAAGGAAGAAAAGAGCAACAATCCATGACACTACAATAGTACATACAAGCGATCATCAAAGAATCCCTAAGGTGGTTTAAACTAGCAAAGCTAAACATGTTTCTTTTGAAGATGGGGAAACTAAAGTTGAAGCTGAAGATGAAAAATGTATTACCATTAATAAGGACGATATTAGATTTTTTGTTCAAAAGGAGAAAATAAATAAAACACCAAAATGAAAAATGGCCACAAATGTCTCTCTTCGAGTTGATGATGAGGAGATGGATTATGTAGAAAAAGATATGTTAACCAGTGAGAAGAAGAAATCAAATGTTGGTCAATCTGTTAAAATCATAGGCAATAGTGAAGACCAAAGTGAAATTTCTACAAGAAGCAAATAAATCATAACACCAGGTGCTGATTTAGAGGATGACATTATTAAAACGAAACAAAATTCCATTTGAGATCACTTGATGAAGAATAAATTAATTAATGGTGGTCAAAAATTTCAAGTTAATATTAGCTAATTCTATAAGTCAGCTGAAGGGAAATCTCAATATCAAATTAGAAAGTCACATCACCTACATGTCCATAATTTGAAAACATTGTTCAGGTACAATCCATATGTACATGTGGTGGATTATGTGGTTCTTGTTGATCCAAATCAAGTTCGCAATAAAGAGGCATTTGATAGGAAATTATGTTTCTAATACAAATATTATGTAATTGGAGGGAACCATTCAACAAAGGATAAAAGACAATTGATCGAAGAATATCCCAATAACTCCCTTTTCGAAACAGTGAAATGCATAATTTATGTTGGTTTAACAAAAACCAAGGAAACATTATTGGCATGGGAATGTAATGTATATAATGAGTATAGAACGTCCATGACTTTCATCCAAAGGGTCAAATTTATTCATAATTAATTTGTAGAAAAATGTGGTGGGGATAAGGCAAAAGTCAATTTAAGTTTTTAAAAGGAATGTTGTATGGAAAAATATTATCAAATTGAGGATAAAATTAATTCAAAAGATGGAAAAGTAAATTTAGAATTATTCAAAGGCATGGATAACGGTAAGAGTTATGGTCAGGAGTGGTTTGTCTGGTCTGGAGTTTTTGCCATTTCCGGAGCCTACCAAATTTGCAGGGGTAAGGAATGTAGGAAGAAAGGAAAATCTAGAAAATGAAACCAAAGGGGATGTTGGAGGGGTTTGGGATGTTGGCGTTTTCACATCTTTCTCTCCTATTCTTGCCATTTGAGGAGAAGGAGGTTTTGATGCGTAATGGCATATATAATTCATTCATGCATTTTTCCAGTTGGAATTTAGAACAGGGAAGATATGGGAGTTGATTGATGAGATTTTCGATACGTGGGAGATTATTGCCATAAAAAATCAGAAGGTTAAAAATTCTAAACCCATAATATGTACAAATAGTAAGACAAGTCCCAAAATGAAGCAAATTCCAGATGATATGACTATAACAACTTGGAAAACATTGCAAGGAGTGAAGGATGACAGACTAGTCAAGTAAATACTATGTCGTGTGAAGTCAAGTTTATTGTCATTGGATGAAATGTGTTGAGAATTTCAAAAATGCGTTTGTTGAATTATTTTTACTTTTTCTTGGATTGTAATTTTCTTTTAAATATAACATATTTTTACTGGTAGTATTTGTTATACATATCACTATATTAACAATTTTTACTTTATTTATTGAGTAATAACATTTATATGAAAATACATGAACATATGGTTAGAATCTTGAATGAAGAGAGAAAGGATGATGTTTTACGCAACTACATAGAATCAAGTTCTATAGAAATGCTTAAACATTTTCATCTTGCATTCAAAACGGTATGTTGATTTTTACATTCATTTTATTCATATGTAATTTCATTTTTTTTATACTTATATTTTTTTATTTCATTAAATATGTCGAAGAAAATGCAGGTGGAGTACCAAATACTTTCAAAAGGTTTATTGAAAAAATTAGGTTGGAAAGGCTGAGAAAGCAATGTCTTAGGAATGTTGAACTTGAATTTACTCTTACTCATTTCATTTGGAATGGGTTGGACACTATCCAATATCTAATAATACAAGGTGATTGTCAAGACATTGAAAAACTCATACCTAAAAGGGAATATGCCCTGCTTATTGCACACATTCCTCATGGTTTGAATTTCCAAGACATTGGATATTTTAGTGAGGCTTATACTTATCGAGATTTTAATAAAGTGGTTATGGGATTTCAAGAAGTCACAACATCACCACTTTGGAGATTTTTGACATTTCAATCAAACACACAATTTACAATGTCGTTAACAAGCTCCAAGGGAAAAGAGAATTCAAGGATACAACTTACATGGTAAGACATTGAAATTGTATGTTTGATTAATGTTAAATTTTTTTATTTATGCACATGTTAATTGAAGTTTTACTATGTCATGTTATAGGAAAAAGTCAAATCTTATTTCTTCCAGATATCAACCAATTATAAGTGATTGTGATTTCATCCATGTTTAATGTTGCACAAAAGATGATAACTATAAGTCTATTCTTCTAACTCAAGTAAATGGAAAGAGTCATAGCCAAGTACTAGTTCATGGATGTTGTTGTAAAAAGGTTAACATATGAGGATAAAGTTTCAAAAGGAGAGATAGTTAACATCTATAAAAAAATGCAAGCATTGATTAACTATCTTATATTTTTATGTCAAAATGAAGGAGATTGGGTTTTGGATTTATTTTCAGGTTCAGGAAAGTTTTATTATATAATATTGAATTTTAATGTTTTATTTTTTTATTTTTTATGTGTTTAGCTAATTTACTTACTTATTTCTTTTGTTCTTGATGATTAAGTACAACACTAGAATGTTGCCAACAAAAAGGAAGAAATTGCATTGCAATTGAAAAAGACCCACTACAATGCAATTTTATTCAACAAAGAATTCATGCTCTTCAATTCCTTCCAGATGTAATGCAAAAAGCTGGTTTGAGGAAAGGAGATTTTAATGAATCACGTATGGAAAAAAAGGAAAAGGAACCTCAACCACCATTATATTGAATGATTGGAAAAGGTCACTTTGGGAGATTTGCAGATGTGAAAGATCCATTGGAAGAGGAAAATGAGGAAACTCAAGCATAAAATATTGTGGAAGAAGAAAATAATGAAGTTGTAGAAGATGATGAACATAGATTATATGATATTTTTTATGACCTTTAAGTTATGCTTGCAAATGAAGCTCAATCTTGAGAGATATTCATTAGTTTTATTTGTAATGTTTTGACTTTGAGATTTTATTAGAAGAATGTGCATTTAATTATTGTTGTTAAATGTTCAATATTTGTATTGTCTGAATTTCATTTTAATTTTTATGTGAATCAATTTTATTTTTTTTGGTAAAAAAATTGTGATTATTATTAATTTTAACATAAAATTCATAAAATAATGTATTTTTTAAGGTTTTTTTGTTAGGACTTTCCCATAAAAATTGTTTATTTGACATGTCATTTTTGACAAAATGTCTCAAAATCTGTATTTTTTTCATTATATTTATATTGAAAATGTGTATTTTTTGGTAATATGTTTAATTTTTTTTTAGTGACAATTATTTTATGACATTGAAATATTAATTAACACTACATAAACATACAAAAAATACTAACTTTAAAATATTGACCATTTGTTTTTAACTATGTGAAAAAATCAAGGTTTCATTACAAAAAAAGAATTGAAAAGAAAAATAGAAAAACACAAATACATAAATAAACTTAGAAATAAATATCTTAGGGAAGAAGAAGACAATAAAATATTTAAAGTGTCAAAAATACACCCTTTAAAAAAAGGGGTTGATGTTGCGTCAACATTTTTTAAAATCATCATGAAAATCACTCACATTTAAAAAAAAAATGTTCATACTTAATAGATAAGAAAATTTAATGTGCCAAAATATCCTTAAAAAAAAAGGTGTATCGTGAATCACCTTTTTCAAAATTGGGTGATTTTTTGCTACCTCAAAAAAATGGGTACTCGGTAATTTTCTCATTTGATCGGTAACTATGTTATGATTGGTATGCACCTCCATATTGAAATTCTCAATTGTGTTAATAAAGGTTAAAGAATATTCATCAAAGGTTGTAATTGTATCATTTCGATTTGTAATGCAAGGAAGGGAACAAACATATTCAAACCAATCCATCAATTCATTTTTTGAAGGTTTATCTTAAAATTTGAATCTTAAGCAATTTAATCAAAATCTAATAGTAAAATCCATAAAAGATTCATTTTCAAACCTTTATAATTTTTCAAATTCGTCACATACCTCTTCATAATAATAGCCTTCAAACTAATAAAGGAAATTTGTGATAAATTGATCCCAACTTTGAATAGAGGCAACTAGAAGAGATTGACACTATCCTCTAGCATTTCTCGAGAATGTAAGAGTAAAAATCCTAGATAAAACAACTTCATCAATATCATGAAAAATAGAATTTGTAAAATTTTGAATAAATTTCAAGGCATGATCAAACAGGGAAATGTTATTCCTACTGTTAAATTTTACCTTTGACAAGTGTGTTACTATTTCTATTAGAGTATTGGCAGATGAACGTCCAGAGATACAACTCCAAATCAGAAGTTTGGGGTGATCCATTGTGATTAAAATAAAACTTTAAAATAAAAAAACTCCAAAAGACAACAAGTCGTCATGCCCTCCTTCTAGTGCCAAAAATTTTGATGGCCCAAAATGACCATCTCATCATTATAAGGGAGACTACCCAGTCGAGAAATTAAGGCATCTCATTTTAGTTTGACATGGTGGTTATGACTGGTTCAATTGGGTCCAATTACATTTCTCTTACCTTACTAGCTTATAGTATATATTTTACTTTCCAAAAGAGAAGAGACATCAAATATTCCTTCTTATAGAGCTCATGCAAGAAAGTGATCCTTAAGCTGAATTATTGGCCTAGCCAAGACACGAGACTCTAAAATCTGCCACTAAGTAAGAGGACTTCTAGAATGCAATTTTTAAAACTAAATGCAAATTTACTCTAATTAACAAAAAAAAAAATAAAAAAAAATAAATAAATAAATACTAATAATTTTAAATAAAATAAAAAATAAAAAATCCTAAATCTATCTCGATTGAAATAAGGATTAGTCCCCCTCTCATCCAAGAGCAACGTAAAAGGGGATTTGGACCAACTTTGAATCTGGAATAAAAATGAAATCAATAAGCCAAGGAAATGGTTTCAAGACTTATTACTAATTCAAGGAAGTATATGTATTCAACTATCTAATGAATAGTCATTGGATATCTAGTACACATACATCCAAATTCAAATAAAATGAATTCAAAGTAAAACATATGTGTGACTTCATTAAGGAAATAGTTCTCATAAAACAATCAGTATTAGAACCAAGATAAACATGTCATGAATATGCTAAATAGTTAACAAGTATGGCCTGTTTATCTATTTGAATTCAGAATTTAACTTGAGATCAACTAGATCCATCGTTAAAAGATAACTTTCAAATGATTAAAACAAGCATGTATTCAAATGAATTCATAATAGTGGAAAATATCAAAAACACACACTTATCTGGATCAATAATTGCCTCAAATTTTATTAATTTTAGGCCAACAATCAAACTATGTCTATGCTAGTGGTGTACAAGAATTACAGATCTGATTATAGCATTTCAGTACATAAAATTCTCAAAAAATTTCATGATAGCATGAAATTTCAGAGCTGAAATACATCCTTTTAATCTCCTCAAGTCTGGTCTAAACTAGTTAATTCTCTACAAAAATATTGCTCCCTACAGTACTGTAAAAACTCCTCTCTTTGCAAAAAAATTTCTCCCCAAATTTCAGATCTGGAACTCCTCCAACTCCATTCAAGAAAAGCCTAATTTATAATTACAAAAGAGAATTAAAATGAGGGAATTGTTGGAGAATAAATTTGTTGCAATAAATTGATTGGCAAAATTTTTATTTCCTCTCCTGTTGGAGCGATTCTATTGACCAAAATTGTTTCTTCCTCATCTCCTCAAATTCTATCCTACAACAATCAATTGAAATACATAATTAAAACAGATTTGATGAAGAAAATAGAAAACAAAACCCTTTCTCAACAAATTATTAAAAATAAAGCAATAAATCCAAATAAATTTCAATATGAAATCTCTTATGTTGGATCTGATTTACTTTTGAGTAATGCTGGAAGAGGAATTAGTAACAACAGTTTTCCAAAGCTAATAAAATTTGTCCAAATCAACATAAAAAAAATTAATTTTGTTTCAAATTCATCACTTTCATTTCCGTTGGATTTTCAGGTTATTAAATGATTATACCTACTTAAATGGACCATTTCAAGTTATCCTCCTCTGTCTTATCTTTCCAACAAGCTATTATGGGCTTTATTTGGTTGAGTAAATCTCGAGATATGTCTCTCTAAAGATGAGGTGCCAAAATAATCTGAATGAAAAATGTTTGCCTTGGCTAAAATTTAGAAAATTTAATTAAAAGTTTAATTGTAATTAAATGTACAACCAAAATTAATTATTTTCTAATTAATTACAATTATGAAATTGATTATATACTATCTAATTTAAAATCCTTAAATATGATCACAATTAATTATAATTTTGTTTATTTATCGATTAATTAAGCTATAAATAAAAATTATTTATATAAAAAATAATATATTTTATTCAAATTAATTAGAATTATTTTAATTTTATTGATTTATTAAACAATAAAATTATAATACTTTAATTGAAATTTCAAACCATATTTGTTTAATTCTTACACACCACATCCTTCAATCGTTTCATATTAAATAACCATTTTACCAAACAAACTTTAATAAAACCACCCTCATATTAATTAGTCATTGGAATCATTGATGCCAAATGAAAAGTAGACATTATTGGCTTGGAGGCTATGTAGGATATCAGAAGACTGGTATCAAAAGTGGCAAATATCGTAATTTTTTAAAACAATTGCTTCCGATATCAAAAGGTCCTGATGGCATATCATGTGCTGAGGTTCCAATATATGTTGTCGGAGGAGAGAGAACTATTGTCATTGGAGGTGAGACAACCTTAGAGGATGGAGAATTATTACACATTGGAGATTATATTATAATGAAAGCTTCAATATTGTAAAATTTCTGAGGTCTGATAAACCTTATGTGCTAATGGGAGTATCAAAGGAGAGAAAAATCATTGGAGAGACAGTAAGCTTATTAGAGGAGATAGAGTAAACCTATCAAAGGTTTTGAGAAATTAATGTTATGATAAAACCAAAATTTGAAGTCTGATGGATTACAAGGGTATCGGGGATTTTATACATTGGACATCGGAGAATTAATATATTGGAAATCAGAGAAGATTAGTGTCTGACCATGAGAGGTTTCATTTAAAAGTTTTGATATTATGATGTGTGGCAAGGAACGGTTGGATTGGGTTGGATTGGGGTGGTATAAGGTGGAGTGGAGTCTACGTAGAGTGGGTTTTTTCTGATAAGTAAAATTACTTGGTAATTTTGGTATTTTATATCTTTATTTTTTTTTAAATTGGGAATTGGAATAGACTTTCGAGATGTTAATAACACATAATTTTAATTGTTCTACAATTTGGCTGCAATGATTTTGTAGGATTGTTAGTGAAAAATGAATTAGTTAGTAAAAAATTAACTAAAAATCAATATTTAAAAATAATTTAAAAAAAAGATAATATACATTTCATACATTTTTTAGCCATGGTAGTAAAAAAAATATCAAAATTTAGATAAGCTCCATTTGCAAACTGTGCATCCAAATGAGATGAAACAAAATTTGTAAGAAATCTTGTCAAAAATCAAACACAATTAGGCAATCAAAAGGAAAATTAGAAGAAAATGAGAAATTGGAAAAATTGTAGGACACTTAACCAAAAGAAAATATTTAAAAGGTGATTTAGCGAAAGTTTTACCGGAAGGGTCACCATTATTTGAAATAAATAAGTAAAAAATGGGGGTGTTGTGTTTTCATATCAACATGTCAGGTGGTACATGCAAGTCCTTGACTTGGTTGGCATTTTCTTCATATCTTAATATGAGTTATTTTTCTATTGTGATCTATGAGCACTTGTATTGGTTATCATTTTGATATTATGATTGATTTGTTATTGTCTTTCATCTGGTTATCTACTAGTTATATGCCTATTTATATCAGTTTCTCTAGCTATGGATCTTGTTCATGATTTGTTAAGTTATTGGATGGTTGATGAATGCATGAACTAACAAGTGTTGTTGCAGCTAGTTAGAGAGGGATTGGAGCCTTCTTGGTGATTCTCAGGTGAACATTAGAAATTTATGATCAGATATGAATTCATGACCTTTACCATTCATGTTTACCATATGTTTGATGAAATGTTTGTTGTGTACTAGTCATGTCCTCGTCAAGGTGTTGTTCAAGTTTGAATGTTTAGCATTGTTTTCATCTTAATCATGATCCTTGAAAGTTATAAGAAGTTCCAGGTAGTGCTCTAGAGTCTTGTCTGAAATAAGTGGCATAAATCGTGCAACTGTGTGTATTTAATGAGGAAATTTTGGTTATAACTACATGTAGGTAGGATTATGGGTGTGATTGAAGCCTCATAACTACATGTGCATGGCGACAATGGTGCGGTTGGGGTGTAAACCTAGTGAAAAAGAGTTCCAACTCAGGGATTGATCACGTGGGGTGGTTTGTAGGCTCCTGAGTGATCTCTAGTCCTTGTGGGATGTTAGTTGGTTATATATTTGTCAGTCCCACTTCCATAAATATAACTTTGAGATCAGTTCATATCATAGTCACCCTCGGTTCATTTTTACCCTTAGGAGCTTCTAAAATTGGGTAAATGTGGGAGAGGTGGTTTCAATCATGTTTATAAGACCCTTCCAAGCAACATATATCTTGTAAGATAATTTATTTTTAGTCTAGAAAGTCCTGGAAACTCAAAAAGTAAAAGTTGGCCTTGGAAGCTTCAAGTCAGCCTAAAGAAGGGATTTGATCTTAAGAAAGAAGCTTGATATGTAGCTAGGAAATAAAAGAAGAAGAGAGTGAATGTCTAGAAGAAGAAAGGAAGGATGGAAATATTATTTTCAAGTACAATCTCTCTCACACATGTGAAGCATTAGGTTTCTACAACTTCCAAGAAGGGCTAAAATTTCATATCTTAGTTGCAAGAGATTGGGTTGCAACATCAAGTTGTAGGAAGAGTGAATATACTATTTGGGCATCGATCATTGGGAGGAGTTGTCTTTCTCAAGGAAGGTCTAAAGAGGAAGTTGGATTAGAGTTTTACAACAGTAACTCTCAGGTCAAAGTCACAAGTCAAGTTGCAATGTTGAAGCAAGAAGGTCAAAATTGTAGTTTGAAGTGGGTTAGTGTAGAATCAAATAAATGACTTGTTGGAGGGCTGAATTGGTACTTGGAGAAGGACTTGGTCTAAGGTTTGCGTTTGTTGGAAAATCAGAAAGGAAGTAAATATTTTCTTCATCTTTATAATTACTTGTGATGTGTATTATTATTATAATTATTTATATCTTCCTTCTTTAGTTCATCAAGTAATTACAAAAAGCATCTGCACATCAAAAAATAAACACTAGATGTAGGCACATGCAGGGGGAAAACCCCCCTTGAGTAGAAAACTGAGTCAAGATAATTCTTCCTTTCAATAGTATTCTTTGAGACTCTTCACCCTAGACCAAGCCTAGACCTTTCCTCCACACCAAGCCAACCTCTCAGAATTTCGACCTCTTTCCAACAACTTGGACTATATAACAACATACAAAAAATGAAAGCTTATGGCAGTAGTGAAACTTGGAAGACTTTGATCTCCCAAACCACGGCACGAAATAGAGAGAGAGAGAGATACCAAATTTTTTTTTTCCTTGTCTCCTTAGACTTCCCCAAGCTCACACTCACTTTAGATTCCCAGCAACATACTTTCTCAGATTCAAGAGAACTTCACACTTCTACCCAACAACAAGACATTTTTTACACTTCTTCCTAGCTACAAGAGAATTCATATTTATTTTCCAAATGAATTCGATGTCCATCCTTTTATAGGCTTCTTGTGGGTTCGAATAACGTTCTTAGCCAAAGTTGATATTCTCCTAGGCCGACATGGTGTGGAGGTTACATAATTCATATTTGACTCAATACTTAACAGTTTTACATTATCCAAAATCCCAATAAGGGTCTCTTTAAATGTACAATAATTCTATAGACTTAGAATAAATCTTCGAAATCCTCAATGGGGACTTTGAAATAAAACATGGTGACCGAAGCATGAAACCCTTCCTTTAATAAGTCACAATAATAAGAATAAAAATTATTTTCTTTATTCTTTTGAAAAGTACATTACATAATGACTCAAGTACATTATTGAAGACTAAACATTGTTAATCTTTCGAAGAGGGTCTTCGTTGCCTCATTGGAAGCGAATTTTATAAGAAGATGGAATTTTTGGCTTTTCCCTTTGGAGGGTTTTTCCCTAGCCGAAAGCCTAATTTATGTTTCCTAAGTTGTTGTTTATGTTCTTAATATTTAATTGATGGAAATATCTAAATAATAACAAAATAAGACTAACTAAGTTCACAAGAAAATATTAACGTGAAGGAAAATTGAATTAGTAATCTCCCTCTTTGAATTTTCCAACATTTTCAACATCACATGGCATTGTGAATTCATTCCCCAACATTTTTAAGGCATGTTCCCATGTTGTTCAATTATTTTTAACAAATCTTATAACATGGTATTTTGTTTGTTTTCCCTATAAGGGCATACATTGGGGGAAATTGTTCATCGAATATATATCATCTTAGACATATATGGGGAAATTGTTCATTAAATATATGCCATGTTGTATATGTGATGAGTATAACATTTTCAACCTGAATTATATTTTCAAACTTATAATTCCAAGCTCCAATCCCAGAAAATATACGGTTTATATTTTAAAGACACAAGTATATTAATGTTTTTTAAATTACTAATGTGTGCATTTAATTCCACTCTACTACATGATTTTGTGACTATTATTGTCATTATCTCCACTTTGTGTTTGTTATAATTTTACCAATGTTCAATTTTACTAATATTACATGAGGATTACCCCCTCCATCTAAATCTATAAGTAGTGAAACAAGTGATAGTGCATTGAGTTAAAGATTATGTGAAATCATTTTTATCAATAAAATACTAGAACATTTTTCTCACACCATCATAATATTTTATTACGTAAATGGAAAATGATATTATTCATAACAAAAATGAGAAACCCAATTACAGATCCAACTCTACACTCTTTGTTTCTCAACAATGTTTGACTAAATGAGTGACATGTCAATATTTTCATTTCGTATTGTGCTTTGTTTTTTGTTGCGTGAAGGTAATAGAAGGAAAAAAAATGATCCTACACATGGTGCAATCTAAAGCACCCTAGAGCAATATATGGTGGATGAAGCCCCAATGAAATTGACGATAGAGAGGACGTTTCAAGTTGTAAAGTAATGAGTTAGTTAACTCTGCCAAACCACCCAATACATAGCATGACCCACACTAGTATGATGGCATGGCATCACCTCATTGGATATCGACCTCTTTTGTGGTTTGATCACACAATTTATGTGAGAGTTAGATATGTCCCCATCATGATGCTTTGAGGTTTGTCTAAACTACTTATGCCCATGCCTGATACCACCTTTTATTACAATTCTAATTTCTTCCTCTAGGCATAGAGAATGTCAAGTGATGGGTATAATTGACTATTCATGAATTTATTCGAATTTTTGTGATGCCAAGAATTAGAAAGAAGACTACTAAATAGGTATCAAATAGCTACAATATTGTTCTATTCTCCATATGACATAGATCAAATCAATTGTGGGAATACATGCCCCATTGTTTCTCTATGTGTAGAAATCATTTTTCCATTTGTAGCTTTGTTATCTGTTTATAATATAGGATTCATAAAACACATTGAAGTACTTGTGAATTCACTATGACATGGATTGCATTTCTTTCTTCCTTTTATATTTTAATTCCAACATGGTTTACTCAGTAAATTCAAAAAGACTTTCTTGAGTATCCTAACCACTAAAGCTACCATTAAGGGATTATAGCAACCAAAGGTGGCATGTTTGTTGAACTTTTACAATAACCTTCTAGCCAGTCATGCCTGATCATTGAACCCTAGGTCAAGAAGAATGTGGATCCATGAAATTTTCATATAGACAACTACTTGAAATAGGGATAATGCATTACATTCATGCACAACATAACCTTTTATACAAAAAAAAAAATTAGTATAAATGAATATTTAAAAAGAAAAAAGAAAAAAAATTATAAACTAGAAAAATGAAATGCACAACCATCACTGATTTTTTCCACCTATTACCATAAGTATAAATTGTAACAAAAGACTAAATATACAACTAGGACTTCATTGTATTCTATATTTAAATAATTTACTGCCTCCATAGCATATTAGGCATAAATTCCCTTTTCAAACTCCAACATTTGCCTTCATGCATTAATAATTGAAGTCCACTTGGGCCAATCAAGAAAATGATATTAAAACTTGGTATTCAAGCAATGGAAATGCATTCATTGCTAAGTAGAAGTTGTTGGAAGAAGGTGCATTCTTGATGGTGGTTAATGGATCAACATTAGTTTTGATGGTTGACAAATTCTCAAATGTTTACTCTATTGTATCATTTTTGAAGATTAAATAATAATAATAAAATGACATATCCACATTAAATTATGAATATTTTGAAGTTTATGCTCACAGTTAGCAGAATTTCATGTCTACAGAAGAAAGTGTGTTCCATTTTTCTCCTTCACATACCCGATCTTTTGTACATCCTTTATTTTGCACACATCACAGGCTCCATACACTTGTTATTCTGAACAATTACCTCTTCACTTTATTTAGAAAGCTCACCATGGTTGTGGAATCCCCTCCCCTGCCTCTCGCTTACATAAAGGAATTGGATAGAGAACTAGCAGTGTTAGGCGTAACAGTGGCAAATCACTTATCAACATCATAACCATTTATAAAATTACTCTTTTTTTTCAAATTTAAAATTATTTTTTGAGCATAAAAAATAATAGAAAAAATACACTCCACTGAGGGAATTATGTCACACCAAGCCTCACTTAGCCAATGGAAAATTATAAATAAGATTTTTAAAAATAAGAAAAAGATTTTTCAATTTACAGAAAAAGGAAATATTCATCATTTTCTAGAAACTTTGGCTAAAGTTAGAAAAACACATGAAACAATACATGGTCAAGGGACATTGACCATTAGGTGAAAGCTATACTTCCTCATGGAGATAAGGAATAATAAAGAGAAATAAAATGAGGAAGAAAAGAGATAATAGATTATTAGAGTGATGGATTTCCTTGCAATATATATATTATTCATAATAATTTTATACTTAGTTTATTCATATGCATTGTTCTATTGGTAATAGGTCCTTTAGGTTTTCTTTTACATTACGCTTACAAATATTGATATGATTACAAATACATTTATTTATATAGTGTTTTTTTTAACTACTATTTTATTTTTATTAAAAAACTATAAATTGTACTCCCAAAACAATAACGAAGTCTTAAAAATTTATAATATTCAATAATATAATAATAATAATTATTATTATTATTCCCCCGATCAGCGTGACAAACACGGTGAGACGGGCAGGTAATAAAAGAACAAGGGGAGGCAATTATGAGCTACCTTGCATTAAGAGATCACGACAGGTGGACAGGACATTAGGTAGACTGGGCATCATTACAAATAGTAGCAGGGAGGAATATTTGAAGGCCAGAGGAGGTGGAGGTGACGGCGTTAGAGTGATGGGACAAGGGCCAACTCGGACAAGGGCAAGCCAAGGAGGAGTGTGTTATTATGGCGAGTGCAGGCGACAGAGGAAGATGGTGCAGCAGCACAAGAGAGGGTGGCAGGTAAGAGGAAGTGGATATGGGTTGAGGCATAAAGGCAGGTATGCAGCTAACGCCCTCGAGTGAGCTGAGATAAGGGTGAAAAGGGGGCAACCAGAGTAGGAGGTAACGCAAAGAGAGAGTAGCAGTGGGGTCGACTTCCTGGCTTAAGGAGAACTCAATGCAAGAGCACAGAGGGCGGAATGAGGAAGACTGTAACGGTTGAGAGCAGGGGAGGAGGACCTTTGGGGATTGAAGGAATTAAGCCGAAACACTGGGAAGAAAAGGAACAGACTCCGACAGACATGGAGGAGATGTATGACTCAGAATGGGACAGTCAACCGCTGACCAGGAGAAGCAGAAGGGGGAAAGGGAGAACTCTAGAGGATATTCGACCAGAAAAGATAGACATCAGAGATAAGAAAACCAGAGGCAGAGAAGAGGACGATTGTATGGGATCACCCTCAAGCGCAACTGGACAGGGAAGCAGGGTAAGGGAAGGCAATGCAGGCGCTGCAGGACGAGGAAGGGGTCGCCGAGGAAGAGGAGGACAATGTCAAGCGGGCAATCAGGAATGGAGCAAGCCCCAACTAGCAGGAAGCAAAAGCGGCAGGAAGACGATGAAGCGCCAGGTTCAGTATGCGGAGAGGGTGTACAGTAAGGATACGCATGCATATATCAAGAGGGTAATACAACAATTGGAGGAGGAGGCGACCCAGGAGCAGTCGGAATCTGAAATGGAAAACTGGGAGTATTTGCTGCCAGACCCGGGAAATACTAGAGGACGTATGTCCTTGTACAAATAGGCTCTCCATGTGTATTGGGTAATGAAGTGGCTATTAGTAAAAGCCATGGAACAGGTGGCTATGGAGATGGAAGAATTGGCCCAAGGCATTCCAAATCTGAAGAAAGAAATGAATAATCTTCAGATAAACCTTCTGATGCAGGATGGCAAGCTTGATGAGATACAAAAACAACTAAAGAAGCTTACTCCTGAAGCAAAGGAGAAGAAGAACCAGCCAGGTGCAATGGCAGACTGATTTCTTAAGATATGTTTATTATCTCCCTAGTTAGGAAGCTGAAGAGCATGCTCTTTTTGTTACATTTCATAATGCTGATAGCAAACAGTGATAGCCTCTTTGAATGGATAGTTTATTTAGCATGGATAAGTAGACTCAGTAAATTTCGTTTTTGGATGGAAATTAAAAACTTAAGATGGTCAACAGACTCGGTTTCCCTTCGGGGCGGGCTGAGGCCATTGTATGTCTATACAGGATTTAACTTGATTTACTGTGAATGGTACCATCTTAGCCCAAAAGGAATAATAATAATAATAATAATTATTATTTATTAAAACTAATATATTTGAAAAAAACTTTTTTAAAACTTTTTAATTATAGATTTAATTTTAAAAAACTTTTAATATGAATTTAATTTTTTTTAAATATAATAATAATAGTTTTCTAAATAATAAAAATATTTATTAATCAAATAAAAGTAAATTCACCCATTTAAATTAAAAGTCTATAATAAAATATAACAAAAATTCAATTTTTGTTGAGTTAAATCATAATGTATTATAAATAAATAGAAATTGAAAAAATAAATCAAGCAACACCACCCCAATAGTTTCATAATTCATATATATTATATATATAATAATATATAATATATATATAGAGAGATAAGATAGATAGGATAGATAAGGATAGATAGATAAAGATAGAGAGAGAGAGAGGAGGGAAGAGAGGAGAGAGAAGAGAGGGGAAGAAGGAGGAAGAATATCTGTGAAATTCGTTTTTTTTAGCAAAGAAACTGATAGATAGATTAGATAGATAGATAGATAAGAGAGGAGAGAAGAGAGAGAGAGAGAGAGAGAGAGAGAGATATGAAATTTGTAGCGAAAGAAGGAAACTTGAAGGCAAGGCCAATTCTCCTATTAACTTTGTACCTTTCATATCAGTGATTCAAAGATTAATATAATTACAATTTTCTTAATATTATAAGAACTTCAATAATAATTTAGGAATCTTTATTAATATATTTAATTCTAAAAGTTGTATGTATAGAGAATTCAAAGTAAGGCATATTCTCCAATTTTTTACCTATCATATCAGTAATTCGATTAATATAATTCCCATTTTCTTAATGTTATAATAATTTAAACAATAATTTAGGAATTTAATCTATGTATTTAATTTTATAAGATGTGTGTGCGTTTTTTGTTTCAACAATCTTATTAGTGGTAGGTGTTTTTTGTCAGTGTTTTGTGATTTCTTCAAAGCTAGCAGAGTAAATTAAGCCAGCCTTAGTAGATTATGAACTGGATGGGAGAACGGATGGATGGATATGAATGAATTATGAATTGAGGCCTGACACAAGAGGAATATGGTGATTCCCCTTTGTTTCATCAAAAGCATTTCAAGGTATTGATGGTGACAATGAGTGCTCATACAAAGGATTGGGCATGTGAATGCACTAAAAAGCACACCTCAGTCAATGAATTCTCCCAAACTAATTTGGTGGTGGGAAAATCAAAGAAGTTGTTAATCTACCTCCCTTCATTTCTCAACAATGGATTACAAAAATTCACGGCCCCAAAGGTATTCGCTGAAAAAATCAAATAGAGTAATTGGTCATAAGGGACATAATAGAATTGGATCTGGTTCCATTCTTCCTATAAAAAGTTGTAGTAGGTAGGTTATAATTTGGCAAATCTTCATCCATTGTAGTGACAAGGAAGTGGAAAATGGAGAATTGAGAGAAGGCGTTTAGTTATATCCCCTCCTTTTATCAATTTCTAGATTGAAGGTTCTATTTCTTAAACAACTCACAACCCGAAGTAGATAAAATTTTGGAGAAGTAGTGGTGATGGGGGAAGTTAGGCCTAGTACTCCAACATTGGTCAGTAAATTTTGACACAGAGTAGTAGGCTCTAGAATGAAGGAGGTATGAGCAATTGTATTGAGCCTTATACCCAAATTTTATGAGGAATCGACCTTGCAAGAAATAGGGAACACCATTGGAAAATTCACAAGACTAGAGAGACAATGAGATTCTAAAGTGGACCATAGGTGGGCATGTTGCAAGTTGAACGTGGGTGCAAGATCTCAATTATTGGTGGATTCCATTTTGGTGTTTCAGTTGCCATGAGGTGGGTCACCTATTAGTCAGCTATCCTAAGAAGGATGAAGATAACATGTGAGAAATATGCAGAGAAAGGAGACAAAGCATATGGAAGAATCTCGCTCCATCTTAATATACATGGCAAGCCCATTCTTGGGATCCCCGCATTAATAGCCACTGTCAAACATGTCATGTCCAAAAGTTAGAAAGGTGGCATTCCATAAAAAAATGCCTTCTTTCTTCATGTTGATTATGTAAATGAATAGGTGGTTAAAATATTGGTTTCTCCCTCCCTGAAGGTGGGCCCCACCCAAGTTATGCCCCATTCCCTATCTTCTTCCATTGTTGAGGCTATGGATCTGGCCAACTCTTAACCTAATCCCTACAAAAAAATTCCTTTTGGTAAAATATATTTGTAAGGCTATACTACTTAGCTTGAAATTAGATGATTCAGATGTTATTCCACCACTGTGGGAGTTAATACTAGACCCCCCCTTCCTTTCATCCTATATGGTGTAAGTCCATATTCAGAAATTATTAGCTTCAATTTTCTTAATACATTAAGTCTAAATGGAAAAAAAATATCTCGTGCACCCTTAGAGCTTCTACCAATACAAGAGCCTCATGAAAACGTGCCTCTCTTGCAATGCGTGGGGTAGGATTAGCCCCTAAAATCTTGTCCCTAAAAGCTCTCTTTTGCACCTCAACACCTAACAACCTCCTCATTCAAGAGACGATGGTACCAAGGGAGAAAGATAAAGTAGCTCTAGAGCCTTGGTTACTAGGATGGTCTTTCTGTACTCCTATTATTGATGGCCATTCAAGATGTCTTTTAATGGATTAAAACCCTATCCTTTAGGTATTTGCCTCTTCTTCTAATAAATCATCCATTAGTGTGGATTTTGAGATCAAAGAGTTAAGGACCATCATAAGTGTGTTGAATTTTTATTTTCCATTCATGGGGAGAAAGAAATTTTGGGAATATTTTTTTCATAAATACATCATGAACACCCCCCTCCTTTTCGAAGGTGATTTGGACCACACCCTCTCAATTCGATAGGTCTATGATCATCATCCTCGTCGAGGTAATTTAAGAAATTTTTTCTTCCATTTTTTTTATTATTATTATCCAATGGGTATAGAGCTTGTAAAATTAGTCCCAAAATGGATGAACAATTGGAGTGACGGGGAGGTCCTTGTAGAGAGGATGTATTTCTTTCTAATTTTAGCAGATCGGAAGGAAGGCCCTTTCCTTTTGATGCCATTAACGGTCTCCATAAGCATTTTGGATCATCAATCAATTCGATTAAATATAAGCTCAAAAGAATGGAATTCATTCCCCCCTTTAAATTCAACCCTACTTGGATATAGGAGGAAGCCTATAGGGACCTCATTACATCCATGTGGAGACTTTTGATAGAAGAGGGGGAAAGCTCATATATGCAAAAATTTGATGATAATCTAGCGCTAGTCAAGAATGTATCTTGAAAATGCTGAACACTATTTTGAAAATGAGAATAGACCTCCCTTTTAGAGATTGAAGGGAAGCTCAATATCCTCCTCAAAGAATGCAAATCATTATCCTTGAGGAAATCTAGAGGCTAAAATATCTAAAGAATATAAATACAAGATTCTAGTTCAAGAAGAAGTGGATTGGTGACTGAAGAAACGAGCCCTATTGATCAAATAAGGGACCAACAACATGAAATTCTTCTATAATTATGCAAAGGATAAAACAAAAATTAAATACAATATGGGATTTGAAGTATTTAGATTTGAACGTGATGTCCACTTTTTACCATAAGCAAGAAGCAAGAATAAATTACTTCCAACAGCTATTTTAGGAACCATTTTAATGCCCCATCCTCGAAATTATCGATATGGTGAGGTTCTTCCCCACAATGTTTTCGAAAGAAATGAATGCCTCTCTCATGGAATAAGTATCCAAAGAAAAGCTCTCGTATATCTTGTTCTCTATGAATAAAGGAAAAGGATAAGGTTTTTATGTGCTCACAGATGAATTCCGCATTGGGGTCTATGTCATGATCAAGGAATATCTCTTGAATGTGGTTAACAAATCTAAAGCTTTAGGTAGAGTTCTAAGCAAATTCTAATCAACCTTCACCATATTGATTCCCTAAAAGAAAGATGTAGTTTCTCTATAGGATTTCCAACCTATCTCTTATTTCAACGTAATATACAAATTAATTCCTCATATCAGAGCAAGTGGGATCTAACCATCCTTGAGTGAAATAATATTGGAGGAGCAGTTTCGGTTCTTGCAAAAAACTATAATCCATGGTGTAGTAGTGTTAGCTCAATAATACCTGCATTTTATGGTGAAGAATAAATTATCCTTTTTTTCACTGAAAGATAAATTTGTTGAAATTTTATGACATGGAAAATCGGATTTTTATTAGGATGTATTTGGTTCGTATGGGAGTATATTGTCACATACCTGATTGGATCATAGGTTGTACTCAATCTACTTCTATCAGGGTTCTAATCTATGGGACCCCTTCAAGGTTCTCTATAGGTTCCATGGGGCTTAGCTAAGGATGACCATTGTTTCCTTTTCTCTTTCTCATCATTACTAAAGGCATAACTCTGATATTATCCCACATAAAATCTTCTAGAGATATAAGAGGAGTCAAGGTTATAAGGCATGAATCCCTCACTCAATATACAATTTGTGGACAATGTTTACCTATTGGGGGATGGGTGGGATAGAAATTTTATAGCAATTAAAAACTCATTGGATTTGTTTCGTAAAGAAAAATGTATGACAATAAACAACCTTCAGTAATTTGTTTTGCAAAATCAACTCAACTAGATTCCATTTAAACCAAGCAAATTGTTGACACCTTTAAGTACCTGGGATTCTTTTTAAAGCCCAACTCTTATCAATTTGTGAAATAGTTGTGGCTCTACAAAAAAAATATAAGAACATCTATCTTAATTGAAATATTAGTTCCTCTCCCGGGGAGGACATTTGGTTTTATTGAAAGTAATAATCCAAAGTATTCCAATTTGTTGGTCCTTGATTGCATACATCCTCAAAGGGGTTCTCAATAAAATCAGGAAGAAATAATTTCAGTATTATGGATGGGTAGTAGGAAAGAAAAATAATTCTACTCGCTAAATGGGAAAGAGTAGCTACGCCAAACCTATAGGAGGCATGTGGGTTGAAAAATTTTCATTTTTTCTCTTAGGCTCTAATCATGAGAAGCCTATGGAGCCTTGAAAATAGCATGGCTTGGTGGGGGTGAGTAATTTTTCTGAGACTTTCCAGCCAAGATTCAAGGAGTATAAATCACACTTTTCTACTCCAAAAGTGTGATTTGGAGGTCCACATCGCAATTTCTGGCCCAAAAAGTGTGATCTCCCCCTAAATAGGTCAGTATCTGCGAATTTTAGTTTTTATGGGATTTTTTCTAATATGTTTCCAGGTTTTGCTAAGAGCTGTCTGCTGGGTTGGTTGACCATTGCCTTACCCTACTTAGGCCTTGATCTACTATGTTTTTCTCATCGAAGTGGAATTTAGCCCCTTTAGGGATTCTAGTATGCTTCCACCTTTATAGGAGGAGTTTAACTGAGTAAGAAGTATGAGTTTTTGTAGAGCTTTCAACCATATTTTCCAAGTCTATACCTTCCTGTTTCAGATCTTCAAAGGTAGGTTGTTTCCATCCAAAGTTTCATCTTAAACCTCGTTTGGTCATTTTCCTTAGGGTCACATTGTTTTCCCCAGGTTTCACATCCACACCCCTATCTTTCTGCAACAATTTTCCTCCGTAGTTTTATGTTATTGTTGCACCGCTTTCCAACATCATAGTGTCATTTGATCCCAGTCACATCGACGCTTAGACCTCTTGGAATTCTTTGTGTTTTCTCAGTTGATTTCACCACCAACCATCATATTGTTTGGAAACCTAGTTTGGGTGGGGTTTAGAAAGTTGATTTGTTCTTCATTTTTTGTTTTTAATTTCAGTTTATTTCAACAATATTTTTCTTTTTTCAAACATGATCTAGGCTTAATTAAGAAGCACTCATACACACATAAGCACACCTTAATGCAAGGTTGCTTGGTTTACACTGCCAAGACAAGAATTAATTAGTTTATCTTCCCACACAGACACAAAACATCTTGTTGATCTCGCTTCTCCATTTCCGTGTCACTTCTGTCTTACAACCATTGTGCCACCAAGGCATTTCTCACAGAGACTCTTAGGACTTCATTCCTAGTTTTCGCTTGGGAATATTACTCCTTCCCATAGGATTCGAGTTCATAGGACCCCGAGTCCCCATACTCACTCCTCTTCTCGTTGATCCGATTCCTCATCTGATTTCGAGCCTCCTTCACCGCATACCATCATCATGTCAGGACCCATTGTAGGTGTAGGAAACTAACCTTGTTTTGGCTCCTGTTCTACCTTGGTAGTCACATCAAGAAAAACTGTCGTAGGAACCATTCTGGTAGCTCCCATGCTACCTTTCATGGTTGGGTTAAGCCTCTCGGATTTTAGCTAGTTGATGAATAACCCTATACACCATGATGTTAGTTGACCCTCTATGTTGACCAAGCTCCCCTTCGATACTGGAGAGGGCCCCACCAATCACATCCTCTCCTTCCATATGTGGTGTTTATCCAACTCCATCACCGATGATTCCAATCGCCTTTGGTTGTTCTAATTCACACTCATTGGAGATGCTACCAAGTGGTAAGTTGACCAACCCACTGCCTCTCACTCCACTTTTGTGACTCTTTCTAAAGTGTTCCTTTCATATTTTCAGTTACCTCTCCCATACGAGACTGGTATGGAGCTCTTGACCGCATTCTGCCAGTCCTCTACCACCCCTCTTTCTGATCATCTCCAAGAATGGCACAGAAGGAGGAGCATGTTTCGTGCTCATCCCTTTGAAGATTGTGTCTACCTTGATTTGTTTCTTATGACTCTTTTAGCACCTATTGCCAGATATTTCGCGTCTCACTTTCCTTATATAAAGGAAGAGGCTCTCTAGACTCAATTGCGATATGACTTGATTTATGCTCAATCTAGTTATGTTTATACAATGACACCAGACCTCCCCCGTCGTAGTTGTGCTAATGCGTTGGGGGAATCTCACATCGTCGATTGTATCGTTGGCGCTATTTTAAATCCCTCACCATTTACTCAGCATAGTTATGGCTATCTGCAGGGGGGCACCAGTTCCTCCAACACTTATGCCCCTCCTTCCAACAATGTGTATTTAGGACAAAGCACATCTTATGCTTTTACCCAACCAAATTAACAGATGTCAAGGCCAGCTAGTGCTCAGCCTATCTATAAGAATATTTCCCCCTCACCATCTTATACCTATGCATCACCAAGCACTCTAGCCCCTGAGGCATTAGTGCCACAGCCTCCCATGCATCCTTAGCCCTAGCAGCCGTCACCCCCTTAGGGTCAAGTGTTTTAACAGCAAAGTGCGACCAATCCCCAAAACTCTAAGAAAAATAATAAGGGGAAAGGTAACAAGGGTAACCAGGGTAATCAAGGTAATCAACCAAATGAACCCCAAGGGAACCATCCTAACACCAACAATCAGCAACAAGGCGACCAACCCAAGAAGACCAAGGCTATTCACACCAACAATCCTTGTGCATGTTGTGGTGTATATAGCCATTATACTCATCAGTGTTCCCTCTTACCCTAGATGCGCCAAATGTGGGAAGCCCAAGAAACCTCTAGAGATCAGCAGCCAATGCATCGACCGACTCAGAATCATGCGCCATCTCAATTGACCGTGCTCACAAATCCTTTCCCTCAACAAGGATTTATTTTTTTCCAGCCTCAGCAAGGTCAAGCAGACCACCTTGGACAACCTTCTGGTCCTCATGACTACCAGATCCTCATGACAAATTTTGATGAGGTCAATACCTCTGATGTCAACTTCCAAACTTGGTCACGTCAATATGACAAGCCATCAACTTCATCTGGCACTGAGCCCAAAACCAAAGCATATACTAAGCCCCTTACGAAACCAAATGTTCCGCTGTAGATCCCTCAACCTAAAGTTGATTCAATTCCTAAGATCCAAAGTGGACAATTAAACTATAACACGAATTCTAACCAAGCTACCCATACATACAATATAGTAGACAACTTGGCACAATCACTTGCTACCATGTCGATGCTAAAAGTGCGGTAGTCGTGCCCATCTCAAAAGAAATATCTACTAACTTCTTTGGGCACAGTAGATCCTTCCGATGATCATTTGATTGTATTTCCTGTTTATACGTCAGAACATCCTCTATTACCTCAATCAGTTGCTTTCCAAATACTAGTCCTAGTCCATAGTGCCATCATCTCCTGATGACTTATTGACAAATATGCATCAACTTGTGTGATGTCTACTGTCATTTGGAAGCAACTCAATCACCTGAACTGTCCCCATCCACCATCACTTTGTGTGCTTGGGAAAATCAGTCATCCCAGCCTCTCGGCATGTATTACAATTGTCTATTGACCCTTGCGGGTAAGACTGTTCATGTAGACATCGAGGTTATTGATGCCCCTCTA
The DNA here is from genome assembly GCA_000404065.3 of Pinus taeda. Lineage (NCBI taxonomy): Eukaryota > Viridiplantae > Streptophyta > Pinopsida > Pinales > Pinaceae > Pinus > Pinus taeda. The sequence continues at coordinate 47,367 of APFE031201759.1, forward strand.
GATTACAAAATTCTTTTGGGCCATAGTTAAACTTATGCCACATCAACTGTCACATTTGCAGTTTTCCACAACATGTGCTTCCACCCTGAAGGGAATATCGTCACCATCGATCAATTGACATACTATGAGTTGTCATCCTTCACCTCCCATGAGTCCATTATCTTGTCGATATCTGACAAGCAGTCTTGTATGCCTCTCACTAGTGTTTTACCTGGAGTCTACAAATATTCCTTATTGTTGGGTTCTTTCTCTAGTCTTGCCCCTCCTATCTCTCAGCTTAGCTCTTTGAGTGTTCAAATGTTACAAGCGTCACGGGCTTCTCAATAGCATTCTAGTACATCTGATATGAAACTAGCTCCTTGGCACCCTGCGATTACCATTTGATCCGATCCATCCCAATCCGCCCCCGAGGACCTCCTCCTTTTGTGGGTACCTCCCCTCTGTTCGCACCAAGAATTATTCATCTAGGTCTCGCCAATCCAGTAGTTTTTTTGCCATGACATTACCCTGTAGGATAGATACCTTTCTTGTTTCATCCTCCCATAATATTTTCTATCCCTGTCATGGCTTCATTGATTGTCCCTAATATGACTTTCGGTATCTCAGTGTGGTACATTTATCCCCATGGGAACATTCCGCCTGGTCGACTAAGACCATATCATGCTTTGACCTTGGTTCAACCGATCCCTATGACCCCTGTCATTGCCCCAGTTCCACCGACTCCTATTGCAAAAGCATCTCGACAGGGTGGCAAAGCCAAGAATAAGGAACCTAAGGACAAGGTTCCCCAAGCACCTCCAGCTCCCAAAGCTCGAAAGTCAATACGTTTGTGCACTGTATGTGAGGTTGTTGGGCATGCCACCAATGATTGTCTCGAGCTTCCTCGTGTCAAACAATTGGTTCATGAAACATTCCCTAAGTCAAGTATCCCTGAGGTCCAAGTTACCTTACCGGATTTAGTTAAAAGTCCTAAAATGTTGCGCAAAAATCACCCTTGTGCCTTGTGCGATCATTATGGTCATTATTTCCATTATTGCCCTCATCTCAATGAATTTCATGATTTCTTCCAAGTTCTTTGCGACTTTGAGGCCACTTGTAGTGGATCATCTACTCCTCTACCTATGGATTTTGGTACCACTAGTACACCAAAACAATGGGGTTTTAGTCCCACCATCATGATCCCTCCCCCCAATGTCAAGATAACAAACTCCATGGTACATACACTTTACCTATCCTCATCCTTGAGATCCTCATAGAAAAACCTCTTTGAGGTTCCCGTGTGCACTTATGTTGAACCTCCCTCTTCGAAAACCCGGGTCTCAACATCGTTAAATTTTCCATCTACTAGCTCGTCGTCTACCATTCTAGATGATGCATATGTGAACCTTCTTTCCTTGGATGATAATCCAGGTCCCGCTACCACATCATGTAATGAGTGTTCCTCCCATCCGCCCATCTTCCATTCTGACGTGGACATCATTGAAGCCATGACTACCCCTAATTATCCTTGGGATGATATGCACCATCGTGCGTAATTCCTTCCATATTTGGAGTGCACCACTCTAAATACATTGAGTACACCCATAGAATACTGGTAGGTGCATATGCCCCTACATCTCCTTCTCATCCTTTGGAGGATCTCATGCCAAGTTGGGCCAAGATGCTTGAATCCCTTTTGGAGCACTTGAAACACAATGGCACTCCACAAACTCCTCCTACTACAAGGAATCATTCCCACCTATACATACAAGATCAATCCACTCCATCGCATATGCTTGCAGGAAGTATCCTATGCTTGGGGGCATGATGGTTTTCCCTAGCGACCTTCTTAATTGATTAACATAAGTCTCAGCCTTGATCCCATCGAATCTAGGTATGGTTGATTATCCTCTCATTACTCAGATAGTTTGTCCTACCCTTCTCTCCGACGAGCCATATTCACATCCTATATCGTAGATGTTTGATACCACATCTTGAAATATTCTACTCTATAGCACATAGTCCCCATGTTTGACTTAGTCGATGAGGATGATTCTAGACCTCCTCTAGTAGTTCATTCTCATTTTCCTCTTCCCTTATTTCTTCACCAGGAACCATCATTACAAGAAGAATTAAGGCCATCTTTAGACAAGTAAGGCCACTTACGTCAAAGTCAAAGACCCTGCTTCCAATGGCTTTTTTTTTTGCTACCTTCTCCACAAGATTTAGGGCCTTTTCCTCCTCTCCCAATTCACCACAACTCACTTAGTGTTAGGCCCCTATACTACTAGTGTAACCCCTTATTGTTATTAGTATAGCCCCCTTATTATATTGTTGTACCCATGTAGTCCCCATATTGTTACTATTGTGCTCCATAGAAGCCCACTATTGTTATTATTGTGCCCTTACATTATTATTGTTATGTCGGCTCTGATTATATTATGACTCCTTGGACTCCTATATATAGAAAGGATGTCTTGTCATTTGTATCATCCAAGAATTGTTCATTTATGTAACATAAAGGATGTTGCCCCCTCAAAGAGGCTGAATTCTAAGGTGTTCAACTCTCTTTTCTATATTTTTGTGAGTTGGTTTCATAACATTTGATATAAGAGTTGTGGATTCTAGGGTTTCACTGCTCCAAACATGTTATCGTGGGATTTTCGCTATAAATATTTTGATACAAAGTTTCAGAAGCTAGGAAGAAAACCCATTTAAGAACAAATCATTCTGAACCTTGGCTCTGAATTTCAAATCCTGTCTCACTATATATTTGGAGATATAGTTTGATAAAGTTAGGGTTTTTGTAGACCCCCGAATTACATTCCAAATAGGTGACCTAGAGAAAATAGTCATAACTTTTGTTTTGAGAATCAGATTGAAATTTCATAAGAAGTTATAGAAAAAAGATAGATTTTAGTTTTTGGTGTATATTTTTTAGATGCTAAGGTCAAAACAGTGAAACGTGGCACTTCATACAAGTTCGCTCTTCTGAAAAGGTATATAATCAGGTCATTGGGGGAGATTTAGCATAACTCTTCCTTGGAGAATCCAATTTGAATCAGGCTGGTGGCATTGGAAAGAGGACACAGAGGGCTACTCCAGGTCACAATTTCAAAATTGGAAGAACCGAAATTACAAAGTTATAGTTGTTTCAAGATCGAGCTCCTAAAATCAAGAAAAGGCGATATGAGGAAGTTTGATGGCAAGGATCCGGTAAATTGGATACTTCAAATGGAGCAATATTTTGATCTACATAGTGTACCACTCTTACAGAAGGTATGTATTTCATCTTCATATTTAGAACCGGATCAATTTTTATGGTATAAAGGGCTTTGTTCTCGTAAACAACTTGTTCCGTGGTCAATTTTCATGGAGGAAATGATAGCACATTATGAGGATAGAGATGGCAACACCTTCTTTAGAGCAACACCACAACAATTGGAAAGAGTAAAAGAGCTTTGCTACATAGTGGAAAGTAAAATTATGGAAAGAAGGAAGTCTACCCCTCACAACTATAATAATGGAAGTGTTGTTTCTCCTAGCCTTCCACAACCTACAAGGGTTACACCACAACAATTGGAACAGAAAAGAGAAAAAGGGATTTGTTACAATTGTGATAGCGAATGCACTAAAGGTCATAAGTGTGCTAAGAAGAAATTATTTTGCATAGATTATTAAGAGGAGGAAGAAAAGGATCAAGAAACATCAAGAGAAGAGTATATACACCGGGAACCAACCCCAGAGAATGAAGAAATGAATCCGACCATATCTTGTAAAGCATTGGCAAGAATTACCCCTCCTCAAACTCTCAAGATAGAAGGACATATCAAGAAGAAAAAGGTTCAAGAAGTGAAAGATCACATCAAGAAAGAAGAAATGAATCCAACAATATCTTGTAATGCATTGGCTGGACTTACCACTCCTCAAATTATCAAGATAGAAGGACATATCAAAAAGAAAAATGTTCAAGTGAAAGATCACATCAAGCATCAAGAAATGAATCTGGCCATATCTTGTAAAGCATTGGAAGAAATTACCACTCCTTAAGCTCTCAAGATAGAAGGACATATCAAGAAGAAAAAGGTTCAAGCAATGAAAGATCACATTGAGCATCAACAACAAGTTCTCCAACTTTTAAAGGATAACACCGCTTTGGTGCAAAATCAAATGAAACAATAGGTAGATCAACATTGTAGTGAAAAAAAATTTGATGTAGGTGATTGGGTATTTTTACTGCTACATTTCAAGCAAGCTATTTATGAGAAGGAAATGTTGGAAATACTACATGCACTTAAGAAATGGCGACCTTACCAAATGGGATGACACATCAAGGTAAAAATGGATCATGATAGTCTTAAATACTTTTTAAAACAAATACTATCTATAGAAGAATAGAAAAAGTGGGTCACAAATATATTGGGTTATGAGTTTCACATCATCTATAGAGAAGGGAAGCAATATTTAGTTGTAGATGCACTCTCAAGAAAGGATGAGGATGTGGAAGCATTATTTTCTACTATTTCTATTATCCAACCAGATTGGATAAACGAAGCAAGGGATGAATGGAAGAAGGACAAAGAAGTGTGGCCACTCATTCAAAAGTTGTAGAAGATCCCAACTCAAACAATATTGCCAGAACTTGAAGAGGAAGGAAAAATCATATTGGAGCCTGGAGCAGTCACAGAAAGAAGAACCCAACAGATATGAAATCGATCAATTTCAGAGTATCTCATCAAGTGGAAGAACATACCTACTAAAGATACCACATTGGAGGACAAGAATATTCTACAGAAGAATTAAGAACTACTCAAGCATTGAGGAGAACACTTTTTGAAGGAGAGGGGCATGTTAGGCCCCTATACTACTAGTGTAACCCCTTATTGTTATTAGTACAGCCCCCTTATTATATTGTTGTACCCATGTAGTCCACATATTGTTACTATTGTGCCCCATTGAAGCCCACTATTGTTATTATTGTGGCCTTACATTATTATTGTTATGTCGGCTCTGATTATATTATGACTCCTTAGACTCCTATATATAGAAAGGAGGTCTTGTCATTTGTATCATCTAAGAATTGTTCATCTATGTAACGTAATGGAGGTTTCCCCCTTAAAGAGGCTGAATTCTAAGGTGTTTATCTATCTTTTCTATCTTTTTGTGAGCTAGTTTCACAACACTTAGCATGAATCAAATTGGAGGAAAAAAACCCTTTTCTAGGAAAACCCACAGTTTTTTTGTTGCACATTGCGACCAGACTGTAGTTTTTTCTGACAAATTGTCAACACCATTGGAAATCTCTCACCGAGTACTCTAATGGGTCTCTCTTCAGTTTGATTATTTAACGCTTCACCAGGAAACCATTTTTTCAATAAGGGCCACTTCGTCGCCTCTCAAAATCGAATTTCTTTAGATGCAATGCTTGTACCTTGAACACCACCTCCTCTTAATGCTTGTCATATCAAGTGTTGATTTTCATCATGAGTAACCATCATTTGCTCATGTTTTCATGGACCCCAGCAGGCTTATGCTATTTGGCAACGTCATCGAGTCACCCTTGTTTAGAGCATCCACAATGATTCACCTTTGCATCTATGGAGTTTGTTTCACATCCCATTGTATCATGTCACATTATTCCATTCATATATGCATACCATTCATCCTGCGTTGCCCATTTTGACCTTCATTTATACTGTCCACCATCCCCTCTAGAGTCAAGACAGTTGCTGCCAGGTCAACCATGCACTTTATGCTCTAACAAGATAAGTCATCTGTTTGTCCCTCAATCCCATTTTCTCCATTTTCCCTAGTGTCATTCAGTCAATCATATTACTATTTTCCCTCGTGCCTTAGTTGAGGATCCTCATTGCCTTACCTATGGCATGCCCTATTATATCGACATCAACACATCTATTCTAGAAGAATGACATAGTGGGGGATGTTACTTGGTTCCAACATCCACTCTTGTTTGGTGCCTCATATCAAGATAAGGGAATCATCATTTCCCTTTGACTTGGTTGTTTTATTCTTTTAATTCATACACTTGATGGTCTAGTGATGTAACAGATTGTACTAGTGATTCCTAGGTGTGCGTGAGATGTTTCTGACCTCGTGAGGGGGTGTCCCTTCCGATAGCCTCCCACATGCCCGGATACCTTCCTATTATGTTACAGCCTCACATGCAGTTTCGCATATTTGATGGGTTCGGTTCCTATCACTTGCATCATTCATAGCATACATGTCTCCTTCAGATGATCCATTCAATTTTGCATATCCCTTTCCTATCCAATAGGGCTTCTTTGGTTGTTCTACCCACCCTCCCACCCATTTTATGAGGGAAGGGCAATTATATCTCATGTACTTAGATGTTATTGTATTCAGTGGCTCATGTTTTTTCCAGGCGCATTATGTACATGGGAGAGATTATATTATTTTTTGGCTCATTTATGCCAGCAGGTCATGTACTATTCAACATGTATTTTATTTCTCAGTTTCATGTTTCTAGGAGAATCATTATTTTTGTACTAGGTTATCTCGATGGGTATTGGTATGCCTCCCCTATCTCACTGAGATCCAGTACCACAACAAAAAATGAGACTTGCATTGGTCTCGCCCGATCTATCACTATCCTCTTTCACTTTAACTCTATTGGTCTCTCTCTCTCTCTCTCTCTCTCTCTCTCTCTCTGTCTCTCTCTCTCCCCTCACTTTGTTGTCTAGTCATTTTGTCCTTACAATGTACTTTGGTCATACGTTTTTCTCCTAAGACTTGTATGTTAGGGAGAAATCTATTATCACAAAAAAATGATCATCTAGCCATAATTTACTAGATGGATCGAAGTAAGTACACCATGTAGGGCCAATTTTACAATAGTAAAATTGCTTTCACTATGAGAAATTACTTAATAAACCACATTTGTTAAGTCATTTATAATTAAACCTACGAAGAATAATTAAATAAATCACTATTTATTTAATTATCTGCTAGGAATAATTAATTAAAGCATTGTTTAATTAATATTCCTTGTCAGATTTGACCCGGTTATGAGAAATAAATAGATAAATAATTAATTATGTTATTTTTCTCTAGGAATAATTAATTAATCACTAATTAGTTATTATTCCTTGTCAAGTTTGACTAAATCCCATAGGAACTCTTAGATAAATCATTATTTGTTTATTATTCCTTAACCATATTTCTTGAGATGATAAATAACTCATTTATTTATTTATTATTTTTAAATAGAAGTTTAAATACTTTTTCCCTCTAACCAAATATAATAAAATATTATAAATGTTTAATTCTAGAACGGTGTTAATAATATTTTATTATTGCTCATTATTCTAGGATAACCTAATATTTTGTTATAAATAGAAGGGTTTTCCATTCATTCTTCACTTTTCATTATTTTCATTGTTGCACTCACTATTGTAACTCTGGTTATTATTATTGTCGCACATCATCTTCTTTTTTATTTTAGTTCTCATTGAGCTCAGACATTTTATTTTCTGGGTTTTATACATTATAGTGGAGAGAGAATCTTCAAAAGCTCAAGACATTTGAGGATAGCCAAGAACCCATCCCATAGAGGGGGACTGGTAACATTATTTGTTCCCTTCACAGGTGTTGTTTAATAAAATATATTCTTTATATATCTGGTTTCCATTGGATTATTCGAGTTACTTGCACTTATTTTACTATTCCATTTTGTTGTTTAACTATGACTTTGGCATAGATCAGGGCTTTGGCAGGTTTTGTTTCTATCATTTGTTGTAGATCTACACTATTCAAAAACCATTTTTCTTGTTAAGGATGTTTGTCATCCACAACATAAAATAGTTTCTTTTCGTACACATTCAAGAAGAATACTACATAACAATCCCTCAATAAGTAAATACTCATCTAGGATGATAAAACAAAGAGAAGTTAGATGTGGCCCAACACTTTTCTATTGTGTAAATCTAAAGAAAATTCAGTTTCTCATTTGTTTCTTACATGTTCTTATGTAGTTAAATTCTATGTTTAGATATTAGCATAGTTCAATCTCTCTGAAGTGTGGGTTTCTCTAGAATTGGGTGTTTCTTTTAAAAGTAGGAAGGCAATAAGGGAGCTAAAAGGGTATGCATATTTCTCACGCTTTCTCAGCTCAGGCATTTGGTAGAATTGCAACCAAGAAATTTTCTAAGATAACTATGTTCATTTGGAGATGACATCTTATATCATAATATGGTGGATTAAGGAATATTGGATAAAACCAAATCCAACCAAAATTCAGAGCCGCAAATTTCCTCCCACGGTTAATATTGTGCCATGGGGATTTTTGAATAGGCCATTTCAAGGGTCCCCTCTCATCGCAAACATTGTAGATTTTTTGTACCTCTATTCAAAGCATTTTTTCCAATTCAGGTTTGTAGGGGATCAAGGAACTAACACCAAGATAGAATTTTTTGTACTACAATCTGTATTACACCTAGAAAAATTGATATAATTGAACTGTACATAGGTAGTGGGTGACTCCAAGGTGGCTATAGAAAGGGTGAATAACAAGATTCATATTGAAAATGGCTGACTCCGCCCACTCCTCCTAGATATTCAGAAAATATCAAAGTTTCCATGCAATTATTTTAATCCATGTTTATAGAGAATTAAATCATGTTGTAGATGTTCTTTCCAAAGTGATGATTTAGTTAATCCCAGGAATTTTTTTCTTCATTAAATTTAGGAATTAAATCTAACTAGATGAGAGGCCTATCTAACTTTGAAGTAGTTTATCCTGCTTAATAGCAGGAAACATTTTTTCTCCCTCTTTCTCTTATTTCTCCAAGGAAAAATCAACTTCTAAATTTATTACCATGTTCCTGTAGGTTTTAACCTCATACAAGAATTACCTGCATACGAATTCTAAGAGCAAAAAATAAACAATGCGAGAGCATAACACATAAAAGACATATACACAGAGATTTTCCCCTGGATCCCAAAACCGGGACTACCAACTTGATTTTTCATTATGTTCCTTTCAATGTAACAATACATATTTATTCATGCCAAAGCATCCAATACCATGGACAAAAACCATCGCATCCAAAATCATGTGTGAAAACCATGCACAAAACCATAGGTAGGTCTACCCAACCTAATATAGGGTCCAAAAAACATTTCCCCAGGGCGCTGTCCTAGACCCCATAGAGGGGGGCAAACCACCCCCGTCAAACCCCATGTGACCACCCCGCTACGCAGTCGGCGCAACGAAGGGGGGGCTCCACCACCCCTCTAAGCCCCTGGTCAACTAGGTGGGCTAGTGTTGGAAAGTATATAACACAACCCAACATTCTCCCACTTGTTGTTTTCCTTCTACAGGGGGGCACAGGAGAGCTTAGTCATTTATCCAGCCCTAAAACGCCCATTGTTTTTCTACACCAAGAGAACTTCTTAGAGCTCCTAGATTTTATCAATGCCTTTGCAGTATTCTTCAAAGTGTCCACCTTTACTAGCAACACCTTTTTGTCTTCTATCATATCCCTCACAAAGTGATACTGAACATCAATGTCCTTTGTCTTTGAATGGTGAGCAGGGTTCTTTGCCAAGAAAATTGCACTTTGGCTTTCACAGCCTATCCTTATAGCTCCCTGTACTAACCCCATACTTGAACACAATCTCTACAACCAAACTGCTTCCTTGCTTGCATGAGTGGCTGCCATGTATTCTACCTCTGTAGTTGATAGTGCCACTGTACATTATTTCTTACTCATCCAACTGACTGCACCTCTAAATAGGTTAAACATATACCCACTTGTAGATCTTCTCTGATCCAGGTCTCTAGCCCAGTCTGCATCAACAAAGCCACAAATATCCAACACTCTGTCCAATCCTGGTCTTCCTTGGTAGAACAAACCATAAACACTAGTGCCACGCAAATACCTAAAAACCAACTTCGGTGTTGTCAAGTGCTCCTTCCCTGGTTTTGACATAAACCTGCTCAATACTCCCACTGCATGTGCAATGTCTGGTCTAGTATACACCATTGCATACATCAAGTACCGACTCCACTTGAATATGGAACATGGGACATGTCCTCTTCCTCTTCTTTTGTCTTGCGACACTGTTCGGCAGATAACTTTACACCTACATGAATAGGAACCTTCACCGGTTTACTATCCTGCATATTAAATCTTTGTAGTATTGTCTTGACATACTTCCTCTGGTTTAACTAGAGCTTCCTCTTTGCCCAATCTATTTTAATTTCCATGCCCAAAATATAGTTTACAACACGAAGATCTTTTGTGTCAAATTTAGAGGACAATTGGGTCTTCAAATCCTAGATAATTTCTTTGCCATTTCCAACCAGTAACATATCATCCACATACAAGACCAGATAAATAAAACAGTCACCAATTAATTTAAAATACACATAGTGATCTACTTTTCTTTTGGTGATGACAAGTCCCCATATAAATGTATCAAATTTCTGATACCACATCCTTGGTGACTGTTTTAACCCATACAAAGACTTCTTTAACTTGCATACTAGTTATTTCTTACCCTTCACTGCAAAACCTTCAGGTTGCTTCATGTAGATCTCCTCTTCCAAATCCCTGTGAAGAAATGTTGTCTTCACATTCATATGTTCTACCTCAAAATCAAAAGCAGTAGCAGTAACAGATAAAAGTAATCTAATAGAAGCTACCTTGGCAACAAGAGAAAAAATATCACCAAAATAAATTCCCGGCACCTGGGAGTAACCTTTTGCTACCAACTGAGCTTTGTATTTCTCCACCTTTCCTTCTGCATTTGTCTTCTTCTTGAACACCCATTTTCTGCCAATGGGTTCCCTTCTAGCCGGTAACTCCACCAAATCCCAAGCCTCATTATTGTGCACAGATGCCATTACATCAACCATGGCCTCTTTGTAGAGTTTTCCATCCTTTGAATCTACTCCTTCCTTCATAGTTCTGGGATCATCATCAGTAACAGATAAAGCAAAATTTGAACAGAAAGCAGATGGACTGTACTTTCTAGATGCCTTCTTTCTCGAACTGATCTTCTCACACCAGGAGTTTGTGGCTCTTCATCTTCTGATTCCTCCTCTGTTGTAGAGTTTGATTCTTCCTCCTTAAGCTCAAAATCTATCTTCTCAGGTTACTTTGGTTGGAGTTCATGTTTAAAAACATCTTTCACCTCTCTGAACACCACATATTGGCTATAGACAACCTTCCTTATTAATGGGTTCCAAATCTTATAACCCTCTAAAACAATCCTTATTGTTGGGTTGTGTTATATTCTTTCCACAACTAGCCCACGTAGTTAACCAGGGGGTTAGAGGGGGGGTAGAGCCCCCCTTTGTTGCGCCAATTGTGTAGCGAAGGGGGGGTCACACGGGGTTTCAGGCATACCTATAACCCTACTTTATGGGGTCTGGGGCAGCATCCTGGAAAATTTTGGTTTTGGACCCTATGTTAGGATGGGCAGACCCACCTATGGTTTTATGCATGACTTTCGCACATATTTTTGAATGCGATGGTTTTAGGTCCATGGTATTAGACGCGATGGTTTTCGGTCCATGGTATTGGATGCTTCGGCATGTATAAATATGTATTATAACATTGAAAGGAACATAGTGAAAAATCAAGCTGGTAGTCCCGATTTTGGGATCCAGGGGAAAATCTTTGTGTATATGTGTTTTATGTGTTATGCTCATGCATTATTTATAATCTGTGTTTTAGAATTTGTATGCAGGTAATTTTTGTATGGGGTTAAAACCTACGTTTGGTATCAAAGTAGCTTTGGCTTCAAGGGGATGCCTTTGTTGCTGAGGGGTTTCGCTTGGGCCTATGGTAGACCTTGTTCAGTGGGAGATCTACGAGATCGATTATGGTGGTGAAAGAAGATGGAAAGTAGTGGAAAGATAGAGATTGAGAAATTTAATAGTCATAGTTTTGAGTTGTGGAAACTCAAGATGGAGGATCTGTTGGTGGATAAAGAGCAGTGGATCATGGTAGATCTGGGTAATAAACCAACATGAGTGTCCAATGAAGAATGGAAGAAGTTGGATCAGAAGGCAAAGTGCACAATACGATTGTGTGTCTCAGATTTAGTATTGCTGAATGTATTAGGGGAACCTATGGTGAAGGCTTTATGGGACAAGCTAGGGACTTTGTACCAATCTAAGTTTCTGGTGAATAAACTGTTCCTGCGGAAACTTTTGTATAACCTAAGGATGAAAGATGGAGACTCGGTGACAGAGCATCTAAATGCATTTAATACTGTGGTAAGTCAGTTAGAATCTATTGATATTAAAATTTCAAATGCAGATAAGTGCATCAGTTTGTTGTGTTCTCTACCAGATTCGTGGGATAGTCTGGTTATTACAATAGGTAGCAATGCAACTGCCTTGTAGTTTGATGAAATAGTATCATCCTTTCTGACAGAGGAGATGAGATGGAAAAATATGGAGAGCTAGAATGGTGATGCCTTGCCTGTACAAGAACGGTCCCAGAACAGAAACAAAAATAAGTCATCGAGTAGGAGATCTAAATCTAGAGGGAGATCTAAATCTCCAGGAAATCCTGTAAAGGTGGTGTGTTGGAAATGCGGAAAGGAAGGGCACTACAAAAGGGACTATAAATCTAAATCTCCTAATAAAGAAAATGGATCTGTTGATGCTCCTTCTGCAGAGGTGAAAACTACCTCAGATGAAGGTGGGGATGTGTACTTGGCTTCTTCAAATACACATGTTGATCATGAGGCATGGTTGATTGACTCAGGTGAATCCTTTCACTTCACTCCCCATAGAGAGTGGTTCTGCGAGTATGAGAAATACGATGGTGGTGATGTCTTCTTAGGGGATGATAGGAAGGCTAGAATCATCGGTCGTGGAAAAGTAAAGTTGAAGTTGCAAGGTGAAAGGGTTAGAACACTTCTGGGTGTTCTGCATATTCCTGCATTTGCCAGAAATCTGATTTTTGTAAGCAAGTTGGATGATGTAGGTGTAAAAACAGTGTTCAAGAAGGATACCTGCAAAATGGTTCAGAGAGCACCGATATTGATGCGGGGAGTTTGAATTGGAACTCTGTATAAGCTGCAAGGTAGCACTGGTATTGATGGGTGCAACAATTCTGTGGTTCCTGAAAGTGGAGCAGAAAATCTAGTGGTCTATGGAGAGAAGACCATATTGCAGCATCAAAGGCTTGGACATATTGGAGTGAAGGGCCTTCGAATACTTCATGGTAAAGGTATGGTAGAAGGTAAGAGTATTAGCTCTCTGGATTTTGATTTCTGTGAAAATTGTGTATATGGAAGCAGAATCGGGTGAGTTTCCCCTCTAGTAGTAAGAGGGCAAAATACATATTAGAACTTGTGCACAGTGGTGTGTTTGGACTTGTGAAGGTTCCATCACTGGGTAAGTCTGTGTACTATATATCATTTATAGATGACTTCTCAAGGGATACATGGATATATTTCCTTAAGAAGAAATCTAAAGCCTTTGAGATGTTTAAAGAATTTAAGGCCCTCGTGAAAAGTTAGACAGAGAAGAAGATAAAAGTGTTGAGGACAGATAATAGTGGAGATTTTTGTAGCAAGGAATTTGAAGAATTTTATAAAAAGTGTGGTATAGCACGACAAAAGACTACTACATATACACCTTAGCAAAATGGAGTTGTAGAAAGAATTAATAAGATGTTGATGGAAAGGGCAAGAAGCATGCTCAACAGTGCCAAGTTAGGACAAGAATTCTAGGTAGAGGCGGTGGATATTGCATGTTACCTGATCAACAGGTCACCTTCATCAGTGTTGGAGGATAAGACTCCACAAGAGGTATGGACTGGTAAGAAACACTCTCCTTCACATATGAGGGTATTTGGATGTGATGCATATGTACATTTTCCAAAGGAGAAACGAACCAAGTTGGAGAGTAAATCTGAAAAGTTCATCTTTATTGGTTATAACGATGGTTTAAAGGGTTATAAGCTTCGGAACCCAGTCACACGGAAGGTTGTGTACAGCCGAGATGTGGTGTTCAGAGAGGTAAAAGATGTTATTAAACATGAAGTCCAATCAAAGGAACCTGAGAAGATAGAGTTTGAGCTTAAGGAGGAAGAATCAAACTCTATAGCAGAGGAGGAATTAGAAGATGAAGAGGCAGAAACTCCAGGTGTGAGAAGATTAGTTCGAGAAAGAAGGTAGCTAGAAAGGTATAGGCCATATACTTTCTATTAAAATTTTGATTTATCTATTACTGACACTGATACCAAAACTGTGAAGGAAGTAGTAGATTCAAAGGATGGAAAACTGTGGAAAGAGGCCATGGTTGATGAAATGGCATCTTTGCACAAAAATGAGGCTTGGGACCTAGTGGAGTTGACGGCTGGAAGGAAACCCATTGGCAGTAAATGGCTCTTCAAGAAGAAGACAAACGCAGAAGGAAAGGTGGAGAAATACAAAGCTCTCTTGGTAGCAAAAGTTTATTCCCAGGTGTTGGGAATTGATTTTGGTGATATTTTTTCTCCTATTGCTAAGGTAACTTCTATTAGATTACTTTTATCTGTTGCTGCTGCTTTTGATTTTGAGGTAGAATAGATGGATGTGAAAACAACATTTCCTCATGGGGATTTGGAAGAGGAGATCTACATGAAGCAACCTGAAGGCTTTGCGGTGAAGGGTAAGAAGGAACTAGTATGTAAGTTAAAGATGTCTTTGTATGGGTTAAAACAGTCACCAAGGATGTGGTATCAAAAATTTGATAAATTTATACAGGGACTTGGCTTCACTAGAAGCAAAGCAGATCACTGTGTGTATTTTAAATTAATTGGTGACCGTGTTATTTATTTGGTCTTGTATGTGGATGATATGTTGCTGGTTGGAAATGACAAAGAAATTATCCAAGATTTGAAGACCCAATTGTCCTCCAAATTTGACATGAAAGATCTTGGTGCTGCAAACTATATTTTGGGCATGGAAATTAAAAGAGATTGGGCAAAGAGGAAGCTCTGGTTAAACCAGAGGAAGTATGTTGAGACAATACTGCAGAGGTTTAATATGCAGGATAGTAACCGGTGAAGGTTCCTATTCCTGTAGGTGTGAGGTTATCTGCTGAACAGTGTCCCAAGACACAAGAAGAGGAAGAGGACATGTCCCGTGGTCCATATGCAAGTGCAGTCGGTAGCTTGATGTATGCCATGGTCTGTACTAGACCAAACATTGCACATGCAGTGGGAGTATTGAGCAGGTTTATGTCAAAACCAGGGAAGGAGCACTGGACAGCAATGAAGCGTGTTTTCAGGTATTTGCGTGGCGTTAGTGATTATGGTTTGTGCTACCAAGGAAGACCAGGATTGGACAGAGTGTTGGATATCCATGGCTTTGTTGATGCAAACTGGGCTAGAGATCTAGATCAGAGAAGATCTACAAGTGGGTATGTGTTTAACCTATTTGGAGGTGCAGTCAGTTGGATGAGTAAGAAACAATCTATAGTGGAACTATCAACTACAAAGGCAGAATACATGGCAGCCACGCATGTGAGCAAGGAAGCAGTTTTGTTGCAGAGATTGTGTTCAAGTATGGGGTTAGTATAGCGATCTATAAGGATAGACTATGACAACCAAAGTGCAGTTTTCTTGGCAAAGAACCCCGCCTATCATTAAAAGACAAAGAACATTGATAAAAGACAAAAAGAGGGACTGCAGATGCATTAACAAAATCTGTGCGCTCTGAGATGTTCTCTTGGTGTAGAGAGACAATGGGCATTTCTGGGCTGAAACAAATGGCTAAGCTCTCTTATGGCCCCCTATGAAAAGAAAACAAAAAGTGGGAGAATGTTGGGTTGTGTTATATTCTTTCCAAAACTAGCCCACGTAGCTAACCAGGG
>APFE031201759.1:64148-101066 GCA_000404065.3 Pinus taeda
GTACCGGTAACCCTAGAAAATTTTGGTTTTTTACCCTATGTCAGGATGGTCAGACCCACCTATGGTTTCGTGGATGATTTTCACACATGTTTTTGGATGCGACAGTTTTCAGTCCATGGTATTGGACACGATGGTTTTCGGTCCATTGTATTGGATGCTTCAACATGTATAAATATGTATTATAACATTGAAAGGAACATAATGAAAAATCGAGCTGGTAGTCCCGGTTTTGGGATCCAGGGGAAAATCTCTGTGTATATGTGTTTTATGTGTTATGCTCTCGCATTGTTTGTTTTCTATGTTTTAGAATTCGTATGCAGGTAATTTCTATATGGGATTAAAACCTACACTTATACACAACAAATATCCACTTTTCAGATTTAGTATCCAACTTGGTTCATTTCTCCTTTGGAACAAGTACATATGCATCACATCCAAATACCCTCAGATGTGAAGGAGAGGATTTCTTACCAGTCCATACCTCTTGTGGAGTCTTATCCTCCAATGTTGATGAAGGTGATCTATTGACCAGGTAACATGTTGTCTCCACCGCCTCTACCCAGAATTCATGCCCTAACCCAGCACCACTGAGCACGCTTCTTGCTCTTTCCATCCACGTCTTGTGAATTCTTTCTGAAACTCCATTTTGCTGAGGTGTGTATGGAGTAGTCTTATTCTATGCTATACCACAGTGCTTACATAATTTTTCAAATTCCTTGCTGCAAAACTCTCCACCATTATCTGAACTCAACACCTTTATCTTCTTCTCTGTCTAGTTTTCCACCAGAGCCTTAAATTCTTGAAACCTGTCAAAGACTTCAAATTTCTTCTTAAGGAAATATTTCCATGTATTCCTTGAGAAGTCATCTATAAATGATACATAGTACACAGACTTACCCAGTGATGGAACCTTCATAGGTCCAATCACATCATTATGCACAAGCTCTAATATTTGTTTTGCCCTCTTACCACTAGAGGGGAAACTCACCCGATTCTACTTCCCATATACACAATTTTCACAAAAATCAAAATCCAGAGAGCTTTTACTCACACCTTCTACCATACCTTTACCATGAAGTATTCGAAGGCCCTTCTCTCCAATATGTCTAAGCCCTTGATGCAACATCATGCTCTTCTCTCTAGAGACCACTAGATTTTTTGCTCCACTTTTAGGAACCATAGAACTGTTGCACCCATCAACAACAATGCTACCTTGCACCTTGTACAGAGTTCCAATCCGAATTCCTTGCATCAATACTAGTCCTCCTCGAACCATCTTGCAAGTATCCTTCTCAAACATTGTTTTTACACCTGCATCATCCATATTGCTTACTGAAATTAGATTTCTGGCCAATGCATGAATATGAAAAATAACTGGAAGTGTTCTAACCCTTCCACCTTGCAAATTTTCAACTTTACTTTTCTGCAACCAACGATTCTAGCCTTCCTGTCACCCCCCAAGAAGACATCACCACCATCATATTTCTCATACTCGCATAACCACTCTCTATGGGGAGTGAAGTGAAAGGATGCACCTGAGTCAACCAACCATGCCTCATGATCTACATGTGTACTTGAAGAAGCCAAGTATAGATCCCCAGCTTCATCTGAGGTGGTTTTCGCCTCTGCAAAAGCAGCATCATCGGATCCCTTTCCTTTGTCAGGAGATTTATATTTACATTCCCTTTTGTAGTGCCCTTGCTTTCTGCATTTCCAACAAACCACCTTTACAGGTTTTCCTGGAGATTTAGATCTCCCTCTAGATTTAGATCTCCCACTCAATGACTTATTTTTGTTTTTGTTCTGGGACCGTCCTCGTACAGACAATGCATCACCATTTTGGTTCTCCATATTTTTTAGTCTCATCTCTTCTGTTAGCAAGGATGAGACTATTTCATCAAACTAAAAGGTTGTTGCATTGCTACCTATTGCAATAACCAGACTATCCCACGAATCTGGTAGAAAACACAAAAAATTGATGCACTTATCTTCATATGAAATTTTAATATCAACATATAATAACTGACTTATTACAATGTTAAATGCATTCATATTCTCTGTCACTGAGTGTCTATCTTTCATCCTCAGGTTACACAGCTTTTTCCTAGAAACAGTTTATTGACCAGAGACTTAGATTGGTACAAAGTCCATAACTTGTGCCACAAAGCCTTAGTCGTAGCTTCCCCTGATACATACAACAGTTTTGAATCTGAGACACACAATCGTATTGTTCTCTTTGCCTTCTGATCCAACTTCTTCCATTCTTCATAAGACATTCCCGTTGGTTTAGTACCCAGATCTACTGCGATCCACTAATATTTATTAACCAACAGATCCTCCATCTTGAGTTTCCACAACTCAAAACTCTGACCATTAAATTTCTCAATCTCTATCTTTCCACTGCTCACCATCTTCTTTCACCACTAGAATCGATCCTGTAGATCTCCCATTCAACAGGGTTTACCACAGGCTCGAGTGAAAGCCATCATCAACAAAGGTGTCCCCTTGATGCCAAAACAACTCTGATACCAAATTTAGGTTTTAACCCCGTACATAAATTACCTGCATATGAATTCTAAGAATAGAAAATAAACAATGTGATAGAATAACATATAAAACACATATATGCAGAGGCTTCCCCCTGGATCCCAAAACCGGGACTACCAACTTGATTTTTCATCATGTTTCTTTCAATGTTATAATACATATTTATACATGTCGAAGCATCCAATACCATGGACTGAAAACCATCGCGTCCAAAACCATGTGCGAAAACCATGCACAAAACCATAGGTAGGTCTACCCAACCTAATATAGTGTCCAAAACAAATTTTCTTAGGGCATTGCCCTGGACCCCATGGAGGGGGGATAAGCGCCCCCCTCAAACCCCCTGTGATGAAGGGGGGTCTCCACTCCCCCTCTAACCCCCCAGTTAACTAGGTGGGCTAGGCGTGGAAAGAATATAACACAACCTAATTAAATCATCTTGTACATGTTCTTTCCAAAGCAATGATTTAGTTGATCCCAAGAAATTTTTGCTTCACTAAATTAGGAATTAAATCTAATCAAATGAGAGGCCTATCAAATTTTGAAGTAGTTTATCCTGCTTAATAGCAGGAAACGTTTTTTCGCCCTTTTTTATTATTTCTCCAAGGAAAACGAGACTTCTAAATGTATTACCATGTTCCAAGTTAGTATGCTTAGACTATTGTATCAGAACCAACCTAGCACTAGCTAGTATGACAGTGTTTCACTTGTGAGTATGGATATGTGGCTCCATTTCATTATTTAGTGAGAGAGACCTCTTAGGTAATTTGCTAGTACTTTATTTATTTATTTTTCTGGTCATATTAAATACAACTCGTTTCCTATTTTATACTGATTAAATTTTATTGATGCTTATATTACTCATAATTTTGGTTGTGATAGGTTCTTCTCTGTAAATAGTGTCCAATTAGGCTAAACTAGGTTTATTATATCATTTCTTTATTGATTTTATCTCTTCGTTTTTTTTACACATGGTGAATCGGTAACTACCAAGCCTAATCTATGGGAGACCCAGGATCAATCCTCGTAGCTGCCTCTATAACACCAAAGGTACATCCAACTACCTGCAAGTTGGATATACTAAGATCCTATGATTTTAGCAAGAGCAGACTCAACGTGCCGCCAAGGCGGGGGTGTGGAATCTATTCCTTTAGCTGCCACCACAGCAGGTCAGTGTACTCAATGAGATTTGAACCACAGTATCTTGAGCTTCGCCAAAGTAGACTTAATATCAAACCACACATCATTGTACATTTAATCTCTTTAATAAGCTTATTGTGCATATTTATAGGTGTATTATAATGGTTTTATCAAATTTGTTCATATTTGATGGCTAACCTTCCTCGAAGACCTTCCATACATTCTCAAGTAAGTCATGAATGCTTTATTCCATAATTTATAGAGGTTCAAACACTAATATATATGGTATAATTTTTTATTTATTCTTGAATGAAGGGTTTTAATATAAGACCATTTTATTCTATGTCTAGCAATGATATGACCACCGAGGACTCCGTAACAGGTATCCCACCTTAACTTCTCTTGCATTTACACATAGTTTTATTTCAGGAGGTGTAATGCCACCCATTTGATTTATTATATCGCTCTCTATATTATTGGAATTTTTTGTTTACCATACCCTCACCACATGCTTTGGATATTTTAACTCAAACTTACCTCCAGGTACTTCCATCACTGCTAAATTTCTCTAGGCCACTTTGCAGAATCCCTTTGGCCAAAAAGTAGTCATGCTAGAACTATTTGGTTTTATTTACTCATAAAGAGTGGTTTTGTTCCAATATATGTTCTAAATCATGTTTATATATGTATAATGCTTTTAATCCCAAATTTTTAATGCCCAACAATATAACTAGGCTCATTATCAAATTATTAGATAATTACAATGTATTCTTAGGATTTGAGTGTCTAAATTTGGATAGGCTCTATAGAAATGCATGTGTAATTTGAATTGAAGTTAATATACATATTTTTTCTTCTTTTTCCTAGTTAATATGCACTTACATTATATCTATTAATACCTAATTACAAATGGATGTCAATACTTGTTGATTGATGTACTTGATAACAAAAATAATGTATTTTTTATTCTTACCCTAGCCATAATCAACTCACATTATACGTACATCTTGTATGCTCCAAATAAATTATATAACCTTTGTATTTCCCACATGTGTTTGTATTAGCTAAGTTTCCTGTCACATAGTCTGGACTTCTATATGTGTCTGTTAGCAGTAATTAGGATATTAATTAATTTTTTTTTCAACCAATTTTGTACTCTGATAACTACTATTTTATCTAACTCCTAAATGCATAGAGTTTATGCAAAATCCAACAATAAGTCATAGGATAATTACCACATCCTCTTTACTTGTTTAATATGGGTATATCATGCCATTACAGTCTATTGTATACACTACCTATACACAATACGATTATAATCATGAATTCAATAGCTCCCATATCTCTATCAGTATTATTCATTTCAAAATGTATGAATAATTTGGAGTAGACCTAGATGTGTCTTTCCCCAAATTGGTTTTGGAACCTATGTGACCAAATCTAGAAGTATTCTACAGTGTAAGGGTTGATTTGGGGTTTGTTAGTACAATCCTATTTATGTTTATTTCTTTATTTCCTAATAATTAGGCTTACATATTATTGATACCCTACATTTAATATTTCCTTACTCATTTCAAAATTAGCTTATAGGTACATCATAACTACTTGTGTAGTATCACCAATACTTATTCACTCTTATACTTAGAGAGTAAGTAGTTTCCATTCTTTATTATCATTTAACAACATACTACAATTTCCCATCTACTAATACAGTTTATGTTTATAGGTAACTTACTTCTACCTTGCTTAGAATCTACTTATCCTATATAGGTTCATCTCTAGGTTAACCTATGTGTCATATACTAGCTAAGTTTCTCATCTTGACTCATATTATACTCATATATACAATAATTGAAATCTGTAACAGCCCCGGATCAAAAGTTCATGTAATAAAGTTAAACAAAAATTAAAAAATTAAAACACCAAGGTCACAGGACACTTATTCCAAGCTAAATGTTGGGCAAAAAATCCTAGTGGGTGTTCATTTGGTTTATTATGGCTAAGGGGAAATCAGAAAAGCCAATTGGAAAGGTTTTGGAAAGGAAAGAAGCAATAACTAGCATTTTATTTCTAGAAATAAAGGAAATTAGGAGAAATAGAAGGTGAAATCTCACAAGTTGCATGTGACGAGGAAAATGAAGGAAAAATAATGGAAATTAAAGAAATTAGAGACCTAATTAATAAAAAGGCTTCATAGGATCAATTCACAACCTTTTTCATCTTTGGCTTCGACCTTTGTCTATTCTCTCTACTCTCTCATAGTCTTGCACACTTAGAGAATTCTTGGAGCACTATAGCATTGAAGAAAGAAAGGCCAAGGAAGGAATATAAATCAAAGGGAAGGAAAGATCAAGCAAAGAGGAATTGGATCAAGTGACTACAATGATATTACTTGCAGGTCTTGAGTTTAATGTATGATTTCCTTTCTATTTTTGGTATGCATGGTGCATGCATGTGTGTATGTGGTTCTCTTGTTGTCATTAACAAGGGTTTTGCTAAGTGTGACAGTCGTTTCAGTCTTTCATTGCCATTTCTGGATAGTCATGGTGTGATGGAGTTTCTCTTAATTGGTTGATTTGTATTGTCAAATGGTTTTGAAACTAAGTGGGGTGGTCTCAAAA
The DNA here is from genome assembly GCA_000404065.3 of Pinus taeda. NCBI lineage: Eukaryota > Viridiplantae > Streptophyta > Pinopsida > Pinales > Pinaceae > Pinus > Pinus taeda. The sequence continues at coordinate 70,457 of APFE031201759.1, forward strand.
AGATTCATGAAGGCCTTGGAATCCCTTTCCAGTAAATGGTTGGATTGCGGTAAATCATGTAGTGTATGTTCTTTGTTTGGGCCTAGGAATCCCTTAATTGGTATATGGCGGGATACATGATAAATCCTAGCTGTATAGATGAGGGTTTTAGGCCTAGGAATCCCTTAACCAGTAACGGTGATGTGTATGGTAAAGATTGAGAAACCCTGGTTGGTTTTGTTTTGAGTCCCACATTCATGCTTGAAATATGGCACGAGGGTGATTGGCCGAAAGAAATATTTGGTTCAACCCAATATATGGTTGGGTGGTATGTTGAAATCCCTGACTTGCTTGGATTTCTATATTCTAATATGAGAACATTTCATCTTGTGTATTATGTATAAGTGTACTTTCTATTATGTGTCTTTAATGGTTGTTTTATCATTTAGATTTCTCTCGTTATATGATGGTCATAAAAATGGTTTAATGACAGACTTTGGTTATGTCTCTCATCATGCTTTGATTAGTAAATTAAATGTAAATTAATGTATGACCTAATAGATGGTAATGCAGCTATTGTGAGAGGTCACCAAACCTTCTTGATGAATCTCAGATAAGTATGAGGTCCTTATGTCTAGATGTGTTTTTATGACCTATACATTACATGTTCATGATGTGTTTGACGAAATTCTTGTCATGGTTAGAATGAGTCAGATCATGTCCTTGTTAATTTTTTTCACTAGAGGCCTTGTCTTCTTTTTATTTATCTCAACTAAGTGTTTCATCAAGCTCTGGGAAGAGGCCTGAGTCTTAGCCCTAAAAAAGTGGCTCATATTTTGGGGTCGCTGGCACAGAACTGCTTGAGAAAGACTACACTCACATGGAGGCCTTGTTGTGGGAGCGACTGGAGGGTTTTAGTCACATAAATGGCTTTCCATGGGATATAATGGGGGATACTTCATTTAAAGGGAAATCTAACTAAGAGATTGGGCACTTGGAGTGGTTGGTTAGCCCCTGGGGGTCCGATAGCTCCTAAGGAATGTCAATTTGGTTTTTAGTGTGTCGATTCCACTTCCTTAACTATACATGGGGATTTGAATCATATGTTTACCTTAGTGGACCATTTAGCTTTGGTAAATGTGGGAGGAGGATGTTACAAAGTGGTATTATAACATGGTTCACCCCTTAGGCTGGATGAGCAGAATGTGGTTGTCATGCATGCATGTAGATTGTATATGTGCTTGTTATCTATGCATGGTGGTGGTAATTGTTACAGTTGTGTTGTCATGTAGAAGTTAATAAAGTGTTGTTGTATTGCGTTGTCATGAATGCATGTCGGTTGTATACGCATTGGTTATGCATGTCAGTGTCTATATGTTGTTTTGCATGCAACATTTCTAGTTGGTGTTATATTTGTGACATCATGCATGGTAATAGGGATGCTTATTGAGATGATGTCTATATAATGTTATGATTATGATTATACATGTATTGTGATCATTTTTGTTGATCTCGAATAAAATATATCTTCCCCTAAACTATTCTGGGGTATGTTAATTATGTTTATATTTCGGTTTAGCTGACGTGATATACTTACAGGAAGAAGAGAAAAGATGAATAGCAATATGGTAGACTAGCTCACGATATTCTCCCTATCAATCAGATGAGCAACATGGTGATGAATATTCCCCTCACATAGAAGACACTTTGAGAAGTTTAAAAGAAAAAATAAGGAGTTGCAAAGCAGATAATGAAAGGATAATTCAGTCAAGAGAGGCTTTCCAGGGAAAAGAAGAAATAGGAATAGGTTAATGTAGTTACCCTTTAGAATTTGTTAGACTTGAAGAGACAAGCTCTGCTTAGTATCAGTCCTGGATAGGTGGATATGAATAATGGAGCCTGTGGTTGTAGATCTCATGATCAACACAGGTCAGACAAGGATGGTACCATTAGGGATGATAGATTCTTGGACACACCTAATAGGAGAGGTAGTGGATATGGAAATTATTCTAGCTCTGGTTCATACAGGTACCATGGTAATCATCACCAGCATCCTTATAGGAAGAGTGACAGGGTATATTTTCCGAATGAGTTCAAGAAAGTCAAGCCACCTACATTTGATGGGTAATTGAATAAGTCATAGGATGCATAAGATTGGTTGTTTGGAATGAATAAGTTCCTCAAATTGCATGATTAATCAAAGAACATGAAGCAAAAAAGAGATTTTCAATATTAAAGGTAAATTATACATATGATGGGAAGAAAGGAAGAATGTCCTAGGAATTTGGGAAGAGGAGTTAACCTGGAGGGAGTTTGAAAGGCTTGTCAGGAAGACATATCTATTGGAGATATACTATGATGACAGGGTGAAGGTGTCATACAAATTAAAGATGGGTTCAATGATAAATGAGGAGTATACTAGAAGATTCTTGGAGTTATTGACATATGTATCTTAAGGAGGAGAAAGTGAATATTTAGATATTCATCAGTGGGTTGTCGATATAATTCAAAGGGAAGATCGAGTTTAATGATCCTAGATCGTTAGAGGAAGCCATCAGAAAGTTGAAACACTATTATAAGTAATTGAAGCATAAGAAAGAGTATCAAAAAGGTTGGAATGTAAAATACAAATCTAAGGGAAAGTGGCCACCGAGGTGAACAAGAACTCAGGATGCAAGTGAGTACGAGAATGTCGTTCCTTATAAGGAGTTTAATGTAGTCGTAGAGGGACATGGGTCACAACTTGGAGGGTAGAAGAATAAAGGAGAGGGTAAGGGACAATTTCAGTATTGGATATATGGTAAGGAGCATCTCAAGAAGAATTTTCCATCATATTAGGGTGGGATGCCTCAAATATAAAGTGCACAAGAAGCATAAATAGTTGGGGATTTTAGATAGAGCATTCATAAAATCTATGCAGAATTGGATTATAGGCAAGCAGATCACCATGAATCTATTATCGATATGAACAGTAAGCTTTGTGCTCAAGTTATTTCTATTTTGGTTGACCCTAGATCTAATTATAATTATGTTAATCCTAACCTAGTGGATAAGTGAGGTTTGAATAAATAAGTACATGTAGAATCTTCGATAGTGAAGTTGGCTAGAGGTACAAAGAAAAGTGTTCATTACTCAGTAAGAGCTTATGCATTTTAATTGAATGGTATGCATGTATCAACACATTTGAATGTGCTTTCATTGGGATCATATAGTATGTTTTTGAGTATCGATTGGTTGTATTGTCATAGGACCAAAGCTGAGTGCACATAGGCCTAGGGTGCAAGTCTGCCGCTGAGTGTGTGGATCCCTGTAGCTGTGTGCACAGGGCGGATAGAGTCTATACTAATTTTGTTTCTTTGTTTCCTATTAATGCATATTGACATGTTATGTATTAATTTCATTTATAATGCTTATATGATGCGTGAATGTGTGTAATTGCGTTCGTTAAGTGAATGCAAGTAATAACATCTGTTTAGGTGATGCTAACTGTGATTGTTTAATAAGATAAGTAAGACACTTAAACTAGTTTGGGAATCTACACGATATGCTACCCTAGTAGCACGAAAGTACCTGAGCCACTGGTTAGGGCTGCACAAAGGACAATCGTACCTTTTCGTGGAGTACTAAAGGGTGGAATAAATGACTAGGCTGGCAAGCCCTAGAACTAAGTGACCTATGTGAAAGCAGGAATAGGAGGAATAAATTGACATTATGATCATCTCAGGGTGTGGAAACTTGGTTCCAACATCCCCCCATACTGCTTCGGGTGAGACTTCCATCCACACTCCATGGGCTGATACCGAAAAGGCCAGTAATGTAAGGATTTGTTTGGCTAACTAACGTTGAACCTAGGTCAGGCAACTACAAGCAAACAAATGGTTCTGTTGCCAGGACCAGAATCTGCATAAGAGATGTGTGATGTCGTATCACTGTAATCCAACTAAGAAAGAGATTGAAGACTGGGTGGATAGGAATATCCATGAATTTGTGGAACGGGAGAACAAAAACCCACTACTGAGAAAGGAACAGTGGCTATATAGGTACCTATATATAGAAATACATGAGATCTTTTTATGTTCCTTTCAAGTTAAGTTGTACGAGTGGATCGTGAAGCTAGCAGATAGCCAAGGAAGGTGGAGACTTCATGGTCCTATTGTTTGGACCCCAGCCAGTAATGTAAGGATTTGTTTGGCTAACTAACGTTGAACCTAGGTAAGGCCACTACAAGCAAACAAATGGTTTTGTTTCCAGGACCAGAATCTGCATAAGAGATGTGTGATGTCATATCATTGTAATCCAACTAAGAAAGAGATCGAAGACTGGGTGGATAGGAAAATCCACGAATTGGTGGCACAGGAGAACAAAAACCCACGACTGGGAAAGGAACAATGGCTAGACAGGTACCTATATATAGAAATGCATGACATCTTTTTAGGTTCCTTTCAGGTTGAGTTGTACGAGTGGATCATGAAGCTAGCAGATAGCCAAGGAAGGTGGAGAATTGATGGTCCTCTTGTTTACACCCTAGAGCTACTACAGAGGTTGGAAGCGTCTGAGGATAAGATCACCCACGTTGTCGATCATTGGCTCGATCGTGTCATAGGGGGATTTGTGACTGAGTTCACGGTCGATACCTCAGTCAGCTATAGTAAGGCAGAGCGGCATTTTTTCAAAGGACTGCGAGGTAAGTAGTTGAAATATTTGAATACCTAGATTAAAATGTTATTGTGCGAAAAGTGGGTTATGTAGCAACCTTGATGTTTGGAGCTATGTGAAATGGAAAAAATTAAAGGAATGAAGAAAGAAAGGGTCCTGAATATAGTCCATTGATTTCTTCTCCACGAGGTGATGAAGAGGAAGTAGCGCAAGCTTCTCCACAAAGTTCTATTTAGTTAATAAGAAAAGGATTCCTACGACTTCCACCTCCACCCACACCACCTCCAACTTCACCACCATCACTACCGACTTCACCCGTACCACCTCCGCCTCCACTGTAGTTCAGTATGGAAAATTCAATGAAGCTTCCTTTGTTCAAAGGCTTGGAAAATAAGGACTTAGACTAGTTCTCGTTCGTCATGAAAGCTGTATGGGAATCCCAGTGCATTAAAGATGATCACATGAAGAAGGCAACACTGGTTAGTGTATTGCAGGATCGCGCACTAACCTGGTATGTTAAGTACTCTAATGATAACCCAAATGTTGGAGTGGTAGACATCCAGACAACACTAAATAAAGAATTCAGTAGGCCTAAATCTGAAGCACAGTCTATTGTGGGGTTCAAGGAAATCGTGATGCAGCCATGTGAGACACCTTAGGAATTAGATCAGAGGTTGAAGTGTAAAATCCACGAAGCTAACATGAACTTAACAGACGGACAGCATCGCGAATGGTTTGTGACTTTGGTCCTGCTACACTCAAGGGTTGTGCTGTCACAACAGAAGATAATGACTTAGGGAGAGACCTTGGAGATTTCAATGAGACTGCATTAAACACTGATGCAAGATCCAAATCTCGGGGTTTAGCAGATCCATACGTAGTTGAAAAATCTTTGCCTCAACATGCAAAGCTTGAAGCAGGACAAAATAGTTCAACTAGAGGTGTGCGAAGAGGTATGGTGCCTAAAATGCAAGGGTTAGGGGCATGACAAAGATCATTGCCCGGTCTTTGGAAACTATATTGCAGGAGGAGGATCGATGGCTTTGAGGCTGGAAGCTCAAGAAGGACCAAGCGTGGGGCCTACATTATGGTCTATATATGTTAGGTAGTAGGAAAACATGCCACAAATAACTTTCATTTGTTGTAGAAGTTTGTACGGACACCGCAACAACTATTCTACAACTTTTACAAGTCGGTAGGGAATGATGAGCGCAACTGCAGAAGTTATGAATTGATGATGGATAGAACAACTGCCTATATGGTTCAGACAGAAACACGACCCCATAAACAGAATGCGGGGATGGTGTGAACAGTATTAAAGGGGCATGGATGAGGCTGAGGTAGAGGAGAACCTGGCAGAGGTCGGGAACAGCTAATCTGCTATAATTGTGGAGGACCAGGACACTATGCCCATGATTGCACTAACCCAACATGTCCGTTGTGCAAGTATTTCACTTTGTTTGATCATGAAATGGAAGACTGTCCTACGTTGATAGTAAGGATACGTGACCAAGGGGCGCTACCACCTCAGCTGACTCAGAACCTGTAGATGATGAGGTTGGAGCCACGCGAAGAGGATCTGAATGTGAATATAGTACTCCAAAGTGGAATCACAATAGGAGATGACAAGGGGAAACAACCTGAAGATAGTACATGGCTTCTCAAAGCTCTGGTGAAGGAGGCTAAATTCGATTTGGAGCATGCATGTGAAACATTCATGGAAGCCAAGAAGAGCTTCGCTGAGGCCTCCACCTCAGGGAGCAAGGATAAGCCTGAATAGGAGATGGAACTTTATATGCTTACAACCTTCTTGGAGATATGCATGAATTTAATACGCGATAGTAAGGCTATGAATGGGTTACAGGAGCTTCAAAACAGATGCATCATAAAAACTCTAGGTGAGCCATGCGTGGTACGAAAGATTGGTAAGCATAAAACAAGGATAGGACGAGAGATGAGACTGACTATGTAGATAAGAGAGTATGAAATGGATCAGGTTATTTTGGACCTGGGATCAAACTCGAATGTCCTACCGAAGCAGACTTGGGAGCAGATGGGGAGAACCGTGCTACAGTAGTCTCCTATTTAGCTAAGGATGCACAACAGAAGATCATCCCCATGGTGCAGTTGCAAGGGCTGGCTGTAGATATTGAAGGTGCAAGCAGGCTAGCTAACTTTGAAGTAATAGAAATTGTGGATGACAGCAACCCTTACACTGCACTCCTTGGCATTAATTGGGCTACTAATATGAATGATGTAATCAATATAAATAAGTAAAAGATGATATTTGAGAAGAAATCACTCTGCGTAATAGTAACCCTAGATCTTGCTCAGGGATCACTCTATACTGAACCAGTCCATGATTATGAGAGCGATGACGATCTGGACTATATCTATAAGAGAGCAGCACAAGACCAAGATTGGGTGAATCCAACAGCCGATGGATGAATTACATGGGATCGCGAGAGTTCCTGCACCTCAGACTCTCATGAAGAATTAGAACACTGGTAGAATCAGTTACATGAAGTAAATACACTGAGTTGTAACATGATGACCTGGTCGTTGCACTATGTGTCATCTGAGGTAAGGAATCTTCCCATTCATGATGGCCTGAATGATGTAGATATCTTTTTGGATGCATTTGAGAGGGAGGTACCAGAATATCAGCGCTTCCAGGCATTGGGCTAGACATTGCACGCTACACCCCCAAGATGGCGGGGTATGCACATGGGAAGCTTTGATGATCGGCGCGAATGTAGGAGGATGATGATAAAATGCTCTGGGAAGCCGAAGGTATGAATAGCACACAAATATAATGGGTAGGATGACCCGTGCACACACTTGGAAAAAATGGGCTCAGTCTTATGGAGAGAAGCCCCAACCTGAATGGGTGCACTTGTTCTATCACACCTTAGATGTCGTCCCAATGAAATATTACATAGAAACAAAGCTTCGCCATGGTACAGGTGAATGGGATATTCTGCGTGAATGATCCATAATGACATTCAACTTTGAAGATGGTTTTGACTGCATTGATGAGGCACTACAAGAGGTGAAAGCAGCAATCTTTAGGATACTGTAGGATCCTTTGGACCTTATTCAGCCTGATTGGGCTACTTAGCTTAGTCACGTGTTGGAATGTTATAATGTAACCACTGAAGAAGAAGATGAGGATCTGTGAAATATTAACATCCCTAAAACAAAAGGTCACTGCGAGGTTGAAGAATTGCAGATTGAGAATCCAGATATAATCGTGTCACTGAAAAGGAAACAAGTAAACATTGGTACCGAGGTAGAGCCCAAATTCGTGAAGATTGGAGATTATTGGGATGATGCAATGGTGGATAAGGTCACTGAATTGCTCTGCGAATAACAAAATCTATTTCCTAGCAAGTTTACAGATCTAAAGGGAATAATCGGGGACATTGAAGCCCGACGCGAAGCCGGTTAAGCAAAGACCTTACCATCTCAATAAAAAGTATAAGGAGAAGGTCTGCTTAGAGCTAAATAAGATGCTCATGGCTGGCATCATTGAAATTATCGAAGAATCTGACTGGGTAAACCCAAAGGTGGTACAGGAGAAGAAGCAGAAGGATGAAATAAGGATATGTGTGGATCTCAGAAAGTTGAATGAGACTTGCGTACATGGTCCTTTCCTGACTCCATTCACTAATGAAGTGTTGGACAATGTGGGTGGCTAGGAAGCATATTCCTTCACTGATGGGTTCTCTGGGTACCATCAAATTAAAATCATGCCAAAGGATATGAGCAAGACAACCTTGGTGACTAATTGGGGTTATTTCTAGTACATTATCATGTCATTCGGATTCAAGAATGTGCCTGCGATTTTCTCATGCATAATCATTGCTATGTTCAAGGAATTTATTCATAAGTTCTTGGAAGTATACTTTGATGATTGGACTATGTTTGGACTGGTGAAATTCCATGTCACCAGCTTATTCCCAATGCTAGATACTTGTCAAAGATACCAAATCGCGCTCAATCTGAAGAAGTTCCTGCTTTGTGTTCCTTTTGGGACCCTTTTGGGTCATGTGGTTTGCAGACAGGGACTGATGGTAGATCCTGCGAAGATTGCAGTGATACTAAACTTGGAAGCACTAAGGAGTGTGAAACAACTGCACGCTACCCTAAGACATACAAGATATTACAAAAAGATTATCAAAGACTATGCCCAGGTCACCGCGCCTATGGAGAAGTTATTGAAGAAGGATGTCACATTTGGTTGGAATGAGGACTGTAAGAAAAGCTTGGATGTATTGAAAGAAAAGATGGTCACCGTGCCAATTCTAGTCTTCCTGGATTGGAAGAAGGAGTTTCATGTAGATGTCGATGCATCATGTATAGTGCTAGGAGAAGTACTGACACAGGCTAGTGGACGAGACTTGGACCATCTTATAGCTTTTGCAAGAATAAATTTATCAAAGGTGGAGAAAAACTATTCTACTGCCAAGCACGAAGGGTTAGCTATGGTATATGCGCTCTAGAAGTTTAGATACTACTTGTTGGGTGGCCATTTTAAGATTTATACAGATCACTCTGTGCTGAAATATGTGGTCAATAAGCCTGTGTTGGGGGGAGAATATGTAGGTGGTTGTTATTGTTCTAGGAGTATGACTTTGAAGTTATTGTGAAGCCTGGACGACTGAATGCAAGACCAGACCATCTATCGTGCATCAAAATAGGGGAAGAGCCCACTAATTTGGAGGAGGAATTTCCTAATGCGCAGATATCTGTAGTGCATGTCACAGATGGTCATTTTGATGATATCATATGCTTCCTAACAACGAAAACTGCCGCGGAAGGATACACCGTCCAACAGAAGAAGGAGTTAGTGGTGCACATGGTAGACTTTTCTATCATTGCTAGGCATCTGTATAAAATGGGGTCTAAATGAGATATTACGACGATGTGTACTGAAGTTTGAAAGGAGCAGAATCCTCACAGACACTCATGGGGGCACCGTAGGAGGACATTATATAGGGAGAGAAACCGCGCAGAAGATTCTATGCGTAGGGTTGTGGTTGCCAACCCTCCATCAGGTTTCAAAATCTTACTGCAAAGCATGTGATGTGTGTGTTGTGCTCTACAAACAACCCCCCATTTCATATCATTTTTATTCATAAAACAATAACATATGAAATGGGTCCCTTTAAAATAAAATTGATATCAATACTTCTATTGTTCAAAAAGTCCAATAATCAAATGAATGCGTTTATAAAACCCTTTTTGAACAAACCCTTTTTAAAATAAATAACATGAATCTTGGTCATTGCGATAAAGCGATCGCAAGATCGCATATCGCAATGACATAAGAGATATATAAAGTGGCACAAAGCTTTCCGCCGATGCGATATCGCATTCAGCGATCGGCAATATCCAATGCACATTTCAAAGCGCCCCACACCATTAGCCCCGATGCGATGTGCTATCGGCGATTGGCGATCGGCGGGTTACCTTTACTAAAGTCTCGATGCGCATAAAGCTTTTCGCCGATGCGATATCGCATTCGGCGATCGGCGGTACTCAACATACATTGTTAAGGCGTGCTTGTCATCCCCCGATGCGATGCGATAAGGCACAGTTTTCAATAAAAAAGCCGTTAAAGTGATTGGAAAGCTCAATTTATTCATATTTAAGGCTTAATCATTTCTGCTCGGCCGCCAATACGTCCATTGCATGCTTAAGGAGATTACTCGCCCGAATAACGATATAATGGGCATATATAGGGTGACAGGTTTTATACGGCCAATTAATGGAATCATGTCTTAAAATCTTTCTATGGATTGTCTCCACGCCCATTTTAAAAGCTGAATATATTACTACGCACCTATTCATATGTTATCATTTGCAAGTTTTCATTGTTATCTCTCTGTATTACGCACAATTGCCTCTCTGTGCAGAATTCATTCATAGACAGGAGTTTGAGCATGATGGATAAGAAATCTAAGAAGACTGTGGGTGCTTCCATTCCACCTGTCACAGGACAAGCTGCTGCAAACAAGAAGAAAGGCCTAATATCTGATACTACATGCACGGGCCTCACCAGAGTGACTTGGCAAGGCACTTACGACTTAATTGAAGCCGAGAAACCAAAGAAGACGGTAACAGAAGCTACCGCGGATTCACTACGGAAGTCTGATTGCACTCTCAAAGATTTAGCTGACTCTTTCCTTCATAGGATAGAAGCCAGGGAGCAAATTATCCCATACACAAATGTTGTGCGATGGGAAATTGAAGAAATCCCAATCATGAACAGAACTTTCAGCACCAGAGGTGGGAGGATTTTCGGATCATTCAAGGCAGATGACTTAAGGCAAATGTATCATTTGCCCGAGCCAGAGGAAATATACAACAGCGCCTTCCTGGAGAAGTTTGCAAGCAAAAATGAAATTGAATCCAAACCCATCAAGGATTGGAGGCAAAATTCGAACAAGCACAAACACGAATCTTCCGGTAAGTATTCGGTTGATTCTTTGGCTTCTCCTTATTGCTATGTGGGTATAATGATGTGTAGGTTATGGGGATTACACGACTCTGCTAGTTTTACCATAGAAATGGTTCCTCTTATGGAGGCAGCAGTAAACAGTATAATCATGGATTGGGCTACTATTCTCTCCGATAAACTAGCAGTAGCTGTTTGTGATTTTAGAAATAAGACCGTGGTCACTGAAAGGAAAATCCCCCCATTTTACTATAGTGCATATATCTTAGACATATTGTGTTTCAATTCCGAATTTCCTGTTCTTGGTTGGAGGTGGACTGCACAGGACCCCTCGCCCATTCATATATACCACCAAAAATTGTTGAAGTCTTCTTACAAAAACCACCTGTATCAAAACTGTAATGGCTTTATGGTGCCCATTTACTATTCCATTTTTGATAAACCCATTTCAAAGATTTCCTACCAAGCTTCCTTTGATTTACCAGCAGTGGCTAGTTGGTTTGGAGAAGAGCAATTTACCTATATCAGAGTTTACGGCAGCCAAGCCAACCCACATGTTCTCCCTTTATATGTTCCAGATAAGTTGCTAGCAAGAGAAATCACCTATCAGATTACGGCTGAGAGTACTACACAAACTCTCAAAAAGGAAAAGAAAAGAGGCTGGCCCGCTTTTCCCTTAAGGTGTGGTGTCTTTACGCTGCATGATCTCAAACATGTAGAAAAGGAAGCTACAAAGATTCAATCTTTATCTCTGGCCACAATCCCAAACAGGGCATTTGATCCAAAGCTAGTTGCCTATGCCGCATTAGAACACGCCAAATTAACAACGTTTGAGCATCAAGAAGATATGTTCGATGACCTGTTCATTGCAGTTGAAACAATAGGACAAGCTAAAGAACTCGCTAGGATGAAATATAATGATGAAGGGTAGACTGAATTTAATAAACTTAGAGAGCAGAGGTTGCAAACTCTGCCTCTAGATTTATTAGCAACAACCCCAGCGACATCGTCAAGCGAGCCTGGTCGGCAACAGATAAAGGAACCTCCTGCTATAGCAAAAGATCATAATAAGGAGCAGGAGGAAAAGCAGAGGAAAGAACAAGAGGAAAAGCAGAGGAAGGAACAGGAAGAATGGCTAAAGAAAGAACATGAGGATAGACAGCAGAGGGAACAGGAGGAGCATAAGAAGAAAGAACAGGAACAAGTACAGAAGGAGTCTCAAAATGAGCAAGGGCAACAGACCACTACTAATGTCAATGTGGACACTACCACAGACCCCAAATTGCTCCAGGAATGGCAGCAGTTTGATTCTATCATCAGTGGATCAAAACGCTCAAAAGATACAGACACTTCTAAGACCAGCGACACGCAAGACGTTACTTCATCTCAGGTTCTAAGTGGAACCAGCGGCCCACCTAAGTCTAAGGATGTTGAAATAATTCCAAAAGATCCCACCGATCAGATCATTTTGCAGGTAGAAGATATTCCTCCGTTGGATGTTTTCTACAGCCCGAGGCATAGAGCAGTTGTAAAGCGATCAAGGAAAAGACGAAGGATTGATCAACCTTCTATCTTTCCAGAGCAAACGGTCACGGGTAATGTAGTATGGAAGGAGAAATTGGACCCCTCCGATGATTTAACAAAGTTGTCACAGTATGCTGGAGCCTATTCGGCAGCAACAATCGACAAAGCATCGGAGGTAAGCCTTTTATTGAAGAATAAGGACCAAGAAATCTCCACATTACAGACGGAGTTGGCCGAAACAAAGCAGAGGGCAGCGCAAGCAGAGGAGCAGTTGCTGGCACAACAGCAAATGAATAATCAATTAACCCAGCAATTGCAAGCAGAAAAGCAAAGGATTGACCAGGCTGCGATCCAGAAACAGAAAGAATTGACCGAGGCATTGGAAAAGTTGAAAGCAGCGAATGAACAAATGGTGAAAACCAAAGATGAGCAAATCGCTCAATTGTCATCGCAGCTAGAAAAGATAAAAGGCGCTTCGCAAGTGACAGAGTTCAGAAAAGAAGCATCGTTGATAAACAATGCGCTAATATCTCAGGTTAAATTCTTGTGTCAACAGATCGCTCAAGCTGAGCCATTATGCAAATTAACCACATCCATAAATGAACAGGTAGAGAAATCTAGGGAAGATTTAAATCAAGCCGATGAGGCCATTACTGAACATCTTGAATGGCAAGATTCGAATCAAGGAAAAGCAGCAAATTTTCCCAGGATACTTGAAACATATAAAGATATACTTTTCACATAATGGCACACTCAGGTGTTGAAAGCAGAGAGAGTAGCTTTAAGATGTAGATCAACTTCTAGCAATCTAGTTGATTTAGTCAACAACACTCTCTGCTTGGCGAATATGATTTCCCAATGTACACCAGGAAAGATGACAACAACAAATGCATTGGAGTAATCATGTTACCCTGAGTTAGAAGAAAAGGGAAGATTAATCGCCGGGGTTAATAGTTTAAACTTGGAAGCATATTGGCTTTTCCTAATTAAGCCACATACACAAAGAGCTGCCCTGAAGTGCTTGACAGATGTAATCGAGTGTATGATCCCCGATATTCAAGATGCTACCTATGCTGCCCAGATCAGTTCGCGCCTCAAGAAACCTCCGGAAATTGAGCCAATGCTGGCAATAAATCAACTCAGATTCAAAGGAAAGCAACCAACTTGATGAATCACCCTCCAGCTCGCCAGATCGCTAGCCAAAATAGGATCAAAAGTTATTGATATCAGTTTAGTAGCATTTTTGTTTAGTAGATATTTAAATTAGTATTGTATTTATAGACCCTTTCATGTTTTTAGAAAGGGTCGTAAAATTTTGTAAGAGACTTAACAGACTGAAGTTTGCACTACTGTGCTTCAGCCAATATTCTTTTATGAAACTCGACCAGTTGTTCTTACTTTAATGAGAAAGTTTCTTTATGCAATTGTGCACTATTGTCGTTGATTGAAGAATGTTTTTTGCATTAAAGGAAGAACTGCACATAGCGATTGATATCTGGGAGTGTCACGCAGCTCATATGGTATTTCTATCTATGTCTGAATTCATTCCGTTTATATGAATTGTTATGTAATTATTCTTGCTATCGTTGATTATATGCATGCGCTATAACAACAAATCTTATTCATTCCACTATTGGGTGTTTAGTGATCTGCCTTTGCTTTTAATCATGTGTATGACAATGATATAAATGTATAAAGTGTGGTAATTTCGCTTCAATCGCTCTGCTTAACTATTTAGGCACAGGAATCTTACATGATTTAATATCTATGTTGTGAGGATACAGTCATCTATATGCTTGTCTTTTAGACATAGAACATCAAACGCTACACTTTAGAGCTCAATAGATTCCTGGGATAGTTTCATCTCTTTATATTTTTGTCAATAGTTTTAGCCTTTCGCTCACCGCTAGTGTAATCTATAAACCATTCATTCATCCCATTTTATCTATTTCTGGGAAACTGGTCCCATTATCCCCAGTCGGAGCCACTACCCCAAATGGAAAAGGAGCTGTACTAAGGTCTGGACCGGGTGGTTTCCCCAATGTTGTTGCAGCGATTTTTGAGGCATCAACAAGGTCCTGCTTCCTCTTGAGGCACTGACGAAAATATCTAAGGTCCCTCTCCATAGGTTTTAAGATGTAGTAGCTGATGAAGAATGAAGGGATGAGGTGGGGACAAGATGAGTATGAAGATATTTTAAAAGATAAGATGAGTGAGGTGTATGGGGATGGTGAGTGCTTGAGGGAGTGGAGGTTTTAGGGAATGAGGGGAATTAGGGGAGTGAATAGGGTTTTAGAATGTAGGATAAGGGTTTGATAGGGAAGTAGGAGTAGTGATGATGTAGGATTTGGGAGTTAGGGTTTGGGAATAGTGTATAGGGCTGTGGTTTTATATGGAGAGTAGGGTTTTGGGAAATGAGCTCTAATGAATTAGGGATAGGCTAGGAGACTTAGGAAAGTAGGTGAAAAATGGAATAGGAGAGCAGCAATATATGTTTTACAACTTATGACAGGTGATTTAGTGATCAGTTTAGGGTTTTGAGAAGAAATTCAAAGAAAACTAGGGTTGCTTTAGATGAGACCACACAACTCAATAAACCAAGCAACAAATCTTCTTCAGCAAGGTGGATGATTGTACTTACTTGGAATAGTCATTAAAGAGCTCTGGAGGTGTTTTGATGACAAATTTGAAGTGTTTTGGCCTTCCCCAATAGGTGTGCAGCACCTAATAACAGATGCACAACGCAAGTTTAATGCGTAATGACAGACCAAAAATACACTGCCCAACTGCAACAGGTGTGCAGTGCCGATTTAAAGCGCACTGCCAGGGAAATAATGCGCAACACAAGGAAGATGCTACAAATTTTCCCTCTGTTTTCTCCCTTTGCCTCGAAATCACGTTTTGCAGGTCTCCTTAACTCTCAAATTCAACAATGAAACATTAGAACACATGAATTGGCCTTTTTATAATTTTCCCTCTTTTGATTTTTCATAAACAAAAGTCCTCTTTCCGAATGTTTTTTCACTTTTGAACAATACTCTTTTTTTTCTGAATTTTGGACGTTTTGACTTTTTTGCAAGTGGACTTACTCTCTTCATGGACCTTTTACAGTGGCAGAAGCTGACATTGTTACCAGGTCACCAGGAGCACTTATTACATATAGGAACAGTAAAATTACATAATTTACATGAAATGAAACCATGAAGTACAAATGCTCTATTTCACTTCAAAACAAAGTTTGGAGGTGAAAGAGCTTTATTTCAACATATTAGAAGTAAACTCATGACTATATGAACCTTTTTATCCTCCTCATGTGCCTGTTGACCTTTTTATTCAATTATGAATGAGCATGATTGACAAACCCTAAGACCTAATGGAACTAAACCCTAGGACTATTTGTTATACATGATATGAAACAGGATGACTAAAAAAAATGTGTAAACAGGTCAACAGGTGAATGTCATGATGGAAACTGACATGAAACGACTAACATCAGTTGATCCATGACCTAATGGAATGCATCTGATCAAATGAGACACCTAATATGCATGCAAAAAGCAATTTGATCACTGATGGAAGTGTGAAGACACTAACACTAACACTCCCAACAAGTTAAATCTTCAATAGTGAATGGTTAAGGTCCCTTTAATAGTCTCATGCAAAATGATCTATAGACTAGCCACAATCTATACTAAACCCCTCTTTAAACCTTAGTTTACAACCTTAAGCCCACATATATATAAACCAAACCCCATTCTTTATAACTATGATAATTCATGGATTTACCATGTAAATCCTTCATATCGGTGCTTTCATTGTTATAAAACCTTTATAAGGGCAATACAGTCAAACATACCTTTTTCCACTTTAATGCGGACTTTGCACACTTTCCAATAAACGCCTTTATCGCAATCGGGTTATCGCTCCTCGCGGTCACACTACTCATGCCTCTATCGCATCCGATATGCGATAATGCAATATTGGATTCCCAATATAATAAACTATGCCATATGACTCTATTGGGTCCGCATCATCGCTTTCGATTCTGCAGCGCTTCCTGATCTCCGATCTTCGATCACTGCTTATCGGCTATCGGCGTATCGCTTAATTGCCCATCACAACTTCGCATGTTGGCATTCCATTACCGCCACACTCCTCCAATCTCCAATTTGCGATTGAATCGTGACTGTCGATCTGGCACTTGATATGACGGTTGTCACTTCATCGGCGATCGCTCATCGCAATTGTCCAAGGGCTGACTCCGATATCTCCAAAAGGTTTCCGTCGATGCGACTTAATCATGGCCATTGATCATAAATATCCAACGGACCCTGTACCACAATACTTTATTGCTCATTCTTCTCTTTACTTGTGCTTTTACGCACTCTTCAATGGTTTTGGTCCTTCTGTCATTCCGCTGCGCGAATCCCTCTTGATCTTAATTCATATGTTTGTTTAATCAGTGTTACTCCAGGACTTTATTTTGATCCTTCAATCGGATTCAACGACCTATTACAATTCTCTGTTCATTCAAAAGGAATGTTGATTCTACATGCTTATACAAAAGTTTTAATTAAGCAATTTAAATACTAATCCCATGAAAGAATTTTCATCAGTCATTCCACAGTATTTCACAGGTTCACAAGCAAATGTGTTCTAGGCTATCAAAGCACATATAAATACAAATTCCCACACACGGTATCCACAAATCCACATTGGTTTGATATTACAATATATACAAAGGAATCAGTGCCATTCGACTGATTCAGTCCTTCTCCATAAAATCCATCTATCACTCTTCCTAACTCCTCACTCGTACTCTTAATATCTTCTAACTCTCTCACTCTAGCTAGCCTCTAGCTAACCTGTCTAACCTATCTAACCTATCTAACCTCTTGAATTATCTAAAATATTACAATTTATACAAGAATGGATTCATGAACCAATTTAGTTCAAATCCAACAATCTCTCACTTCCTCCTAAAGTATCTCTTCAGCTCCACCTCTATCTTAAACAAATCCTAAATGAAGCTTTTGAATCCCTCAAATCCTATTCAAACCAAATAAATTTAACTGCTTGGCCCGATCTCCACACAAGGAGGATCAATCAGCTACTATACCCTTTTTCTCATATTTTACAATAAATAAAACACTCACACATTTAAATAAATAAAATTAACTAAACTCTTGTCTTCTAACCCTTTGTTAGTCACAACATGTGATCATTCCATGACATTGCGAACTAGGTCTAAATGCTCCTGCATCAGACTCCCAAAGTTGAAATAATTCATCCACTCCTATTCATGTGTCTTTCTACTTCCTCTATTGTAAACTTCATTAGATTTCATTTCCCAACTGGCTGCCTGATCCCTTTCATCTGCAAGTGCATTTTCTACCTCCTTTGTTTCTCTTGGGTGCCAAACTCTGTGTTGTGGATGTCCTTTTGCTCTGAATTCATAAACATCTCCTTTGCATAATGTTTTGGTGCTAATATCCTGCATAAACATTTCCTCAAACAACATAAATCTCTGCTTCTCTATCCGCTGCTGTCTTGTCAACATCTCAATAGAATTGATATCCATCTTTATGTATTTTCTCCTGTCCTATACCTGACTATTTCCTTTGATTTTTGACTCGATCACCAGCATCTCCTTCTGTCTATAACCCATTTTCTTTACGTTGTCCTGTATATCCTTCCATCTTCCCTTGACTCGCTGACTTTGACAATTCCTTATGCTCATCACCTTTGTAGTTTTCATCATCCACCTATCCAATAGCTTAAGTAGAGTCCTTCCAATCTCAAAAGAAGATTGGTTCTTGTTTAATACAAGAACATATAACCTTCAAACTATATATTGTTCCTCGACTACAAATATTTTAGTTATTGAACTTTGTTCAATTCCTTCCATTTTCCTATCAACTTTAACTAAACTGCTCACCCAATTTTCCAATTGCAACCTCAAGATAAACTCTTGACATTTAAACCTCCTTTGTATTAATAACAAAATCTATCTATGGACTGTACTTTCACATCCCCTGCAATCTTCTTCCTCTTCTGCAATAACTTGTTTAAGAGCTATGCCAACTCTCCTTCCTCTATTCTAAACTTCTAAGTCAACTCGTCTTTTACTCTCATCTTCTTGTTTCCATAAGGAAATCTGACTTTCTGCAATTTCGAAATTTACACCTTCCTTCATGTTTACTTGTGCAAACATATCTCCAAGAGTAGTTTGTCCTTCATCCTGAAAACCACATTCAACAATTAATAATTCGAAATCAGAAAATATATTACATTTTCCATCTCTTTCCTCATTAACTCCGCTCCATAATTTTTCTGATTTGTCATCCTCTTGATGTATATAGGACATATCAAACTTGCATGTTGTCTTGTCTTGAAAAAGTCTTCTTTGTCTTCACTTTGTTCTTAATGTTGTCTAAGTTCTAAATTATGTTCTCTGCTCTTCTCCTTCGCCTTCCTTCCTTTCACACTCCTCTTCATTCTTCTTGTTCCTTCCTTACAAATCTGTAAGCCACTAAGTTGTCTTTTCCATTCCTCCTTTGTTTCAATCAAAATCTTCCAATCTCTGATTTTAGTACCTAAATTTCTATTTGTTTCTATACAGGAAACAGAATCACCATATACCATAGATTTTCCAATCCACTATAGAGTCCCTTTCACAACAGTGAAAATTACTGTCAATACCATGAATATCACCTTCTACTGTTCTCCTGGGTTGCTCACTGCATATGCATAGTTCACAAAAGCATCCTTACCTTCATCCTCTAAGATTGCCTGTCTATTTTCAGTTTTTTGTTTACATTCACCTTTACTCTTTTTTCAATTTGTACAAATAACATTGTCTTCAATTTCCAGTTGTGCATCAGTGTCTACCAACCTCTCTTTGAGTTCCTGTTTGTCCTCTTTTCCTTTCTTTTTCATAACCTTGAATGGATTAATTGTACCTCCTTGTGTTGAATTTTCTTTATAAAACTTGGTTCTACCATCTTCCATAATAAACTCTATAGTAAGAGTCCTCTCCATTAATGATCCATTATGTCTTTCCAAGATAATTTCTTGTCCATTAACTATCAATACAGGTTCATAATTTTTGAATAAAAATTGAAGAGATAATTCCATTACCTCAAGTGTTTGTACTGCATCTACACTCTTGTTTGCTCTTTTCATAAGGTCATCTTCATACCTCTTTTCTACTTCTCCTTTTGCAATCTGCACTTTCCTTTTGTCTTCAAACTGTCTACCATCTTTATACCAAGTCTTACTGCATTCATCGTCTTCATATTCTTTAGTAGTCTTCAACATTTGTCCATCTCCAGTGTCCTTGAACACATGGTTAATCAAGAATTATTCTATTACATCCATCTCTTCTAACAGTTTCATTTCGTCAACAACCTGCATAAACATATCTTCTAAAGGTTGTTCATCACCTGCATACATGCACAAATCATTAGTTTCAAAAATACTAGGCTCCTTTTTCTTCGATGTTTCAATCATCATATTTCTCTGCTGATTCAAACTTGTCCAACAGTTCAAGAAATCATTAATGATTCCTTCCTCAGCGAGGTAAACCTCTTGCTTGTGTCTACAATAGCTATCTTCCATCTCTAACTCATCTACTCTGAGTTCTTCTCTTAATTTGATATAGTTTCTCCTCTTTATCTGTTTCTGCAATAGCTTCCACTTTATCTTCTTTCTTTTCAGATTCCAACCATTCCTTTGGTCCTCTTCACATTTTCTAGCAGCACTATCATGGCATCCATAATTGCCTTCAGTTCTGTAATTTCTCTGTCAAATACCTCTTGACTCATCTTCTCTCCTTTGCCTTTTTCCTTGGCATCTTCCTTTCTTACGTTGTGGCTTCTCTTTGAACCCATACTATGACTATCAGTAGTCATTTCCTTGTTATCTCTATGAGCTTCTCACTCACTATGAGCTGCATTAAGCCTCTGTGACAACAAGTGTTCCCTGCTGTCACTTACCTCACCAATCCCTTCTCTGGACTTGGTCTTTTGGCAAGCACTGGTTCTCTATCTCTGGAACCCCTTGAGCATTATCTTCTACTCTTTTTAGGCTTGTATCCTCAACTCACCTTCTCTTGAGGACACTTTAACTATCCTTCTTGTCCAACTTTCAGTTGGAATATTTAGGTTCACTGCCACTAACACAACTCCTCTCTTTCTTTACACAGTCTGCTACTATGTTGTGCTGCTATCATTCTATTCCCTTATAAAAGCAATTCGAATGAACCAACATCAAAATACAACTCATACCTGCTGAACTATCTCTTTCATCTTTCACTGGCTGGGAAATACACATGCTACTTTACTTTTCGTTGTCTACACTTCAATTATTTTTTCAACCGAATTTTTGTTCCTGTTGATTACATCCATATTCACTTTCTTTCCTTAAAATATCTTTGCTACAATTTCCTCACTTGCTCCTTTGTCACAACTACTTGCTGGAATTTCATTACCTACTACTCGCATTCACTTACACATACCATTAAAACTTTAAAACTTATAAGACCCTTTATGATCCTGTCTTCCTCAAATCCCTTTTCCACAGTCTCTCTTGAATGAACCAACTGAATCCTTGTACTCTATTCTCCCTCTATATCAAATCCATTACAATGCCAATTACATATATGCTGGGAATAAAATTCAGTCCCTCAATCAATCTCCACAGAGCATTAATCTTGCTCTGATACCACAAATGACGTAGGAATCAACCATTATACCCACAGTGTGTATAAACATTGCATAAATTCTATATGGCCGAGGAATTTTAACTCTTAATGAGTTAAATCTTCAATAGTGAATGGCCAAGGCCCCTTTAATAGTCTCATGCAGAATGATCTATAGACTAGCCATAGTCTATACTAAACCCCTCTTTAAACCTTAGTTTACAACCTTAAGCCCACATATATATAAACCAAACCCCATTCTTTATAACTATGATAATTCACAGATTTACCACATAAATCCTTCATATCGACGCTTTCATTGTTATAAACCCTTTATAAGGGAAATACAATCAAACATACCTTTTCCTGCTTTAATGCGGACTTTGCACACTTTCCAATAAATGCCTTTATCACAATTGAGTTATTTATCCTCGCGGTCACATTACTCATGCCTCTATCGCATCTGATATGCGATAAAGCAATATTAGATTCCAAATATAATAAACTGTGCCATATGACTCTATTGGGACCGCATCATCGCTTTCCATTCTGCAGTGCTTCCCGATGTCCGATCTCCGATCACCGCTTATCGGCTATTGGTGTATCGCTTAACCGCCCATCGCAACTTTGCATGTTGGCATTCCATTACTGCCACACTCCTCCGATCTTCGATTTGTGATTGAATCACGACCGTCAATATGGCACTTGATCTGATGGTTGTTGCTTCATCGACGATCGCTCATCGCAACTATCCAAGGGCCGACTCCAATATCTCCAAAAGGTTTTCACTTATGCAACTTAATCTTAGCCATTGATCATAAAGATCCAACGGACCCTGTACCACAATACTTCATTGCTCATTCTTATCTTTACTTGTGTTTTTATGCACTCTTCAATGGTTTTGGTCCTTCTGTCGTTCCGCTGCGCGACTCCCTCCTGAGCTTAATTCATATGTTTCTTTAATCAATGTTACTCCAGGACTTTATTTCGATCCTTCAATCGGATTCAACGACCCATTACGATTCATTGTTCATTCAAAAGTAATCCTAATTCTACATGCTTATACATAGGTTTTAATTAAGCAATTTAAATACTAATCCCGTGAAAGAATTTCCATCAGTCATTCCACAGTATTTCACAGGTTCATAAGCAAATGCGTTCTAGGCTATTAAAGCACATATAAATACAAATTCCCACACACGATATCCACAAATCCACACTGGTTTGATATTACAATATATACAAAGGAATTAGTCCCATTCGACTGATTCAGTTCTTCTCCATAAAATCCATCTATCACTCTTCCTAACTCCTCACTCCTCTCTCACTCTAGCTAGCCTTTGGCTAACCTGTCTAACCTCTTGAATTATCTAAAATATTACAATTTATACAAGAATGGATTCATGAACCAATTTAATTCAGATCCAACAATCTCTTAGTTCCTCCTAAATTATCTCTTCAACTCCACCTCTATCTCAAACAAATCCTAAATGAAGCTTTTGAATCCCTCAAATCCTATTCAAACCAAATAAATTTAACTACTTGGCCTGATCTCCACACAGGGAGGATCAATCAGCCACTATACCCTTTTTTGCATATTTCACAATAAATAAAACACTCTCACACATTTAAATAAATAAAATTAACTAAACTCTTGTCTTCCAACCCTTTGTTAGTCACAACATGTGATCAATCCATCACATTGTTGACTAGGTCTAAATGTTGTTGCATCACTCAATTATGAAGTAATAGCTTAGGATGCAAAAGGAAGCATTGGAGGAATTGCAATCCTCTAGAATACAAATGAAATAATGTTCAAAAACTGGATTAGCTTGCCCAGAATCGTCTTAGGTTGTTTTAGACATATTGGCACTAGAGACTGGGTCAAAATCTCTATGTTTTATGGTCCTCCAATTCCGGGAGAGAAAGCAGAGTTTCTGCAAAATATAGGAAAGTTGAATAATATCCAACCCGAGGAGATGTGGATATTATGAGGTGAATTCAACCTTATCTCTTATATAGAACATAAAAAGGAGGCAACAATCGATTGGATCCAAAAATCGAGACATTTCAAGATCTAATAGTAGACCTGAAGATAGTAGATATCTAAACAAATAATGGGATTTTCACTTGGAACAATAGGGGGAGAGGTCGACACCAAGTTGCGTCGTACTAGGATAGATTCCTTGCCTTTGAGAAACTGGTAAGTAGAGATATATTATTAGAAGTTGAAATTCTCACATATTCAAGATCAGATCACTAGTCGATCGGGCTAGAGATGGAATTGAAGATAACCTTAAGGAACAAGCCTTTCATATTTGAATATTTTTTGCTAAGAGATCCTTCCTTGGCAGGAAAAATAGAGAATTTGTGGAAAGAGAGAATTGTGCATGGAAGGAATTTTATACACACATTCCAACTCAAGCTGAAAGAAATGAAACAACATCTAAAACTTTGGAACTAGAAGGAATTTGGAAATATTCTTTCGGATCACAGAATCCTCCAAGGAAGAATGTAAGAGATCCATTAAATGATAATCACCATAGGAGGATCTGAGGAGTTTGCTATTGAAGAGGGACAGGTGATAAGGCAAATAGAATAAACAAGGAAAAATGAAGAAACCTTATGGAAATAAAATTCTAGAATTCAATGGCTCGGAGAGCGGGGGGGGGGGGGGGGGAATACAAAATTCTTTCACAAGGAGATGATCAAACATAGACAGCAAAATCACATCTTCCCTTTGAAAGATGAGGAAGGCAACCGAGTCACCCAACATGATGAGATGGAATATATTCTCACTGATCATTTATAGTCCCTCTTGTTAGAACTTGTTATTGATAGAACAACAATGATTCACATAATTACCAGGTACATCCCAAAGATGGTAAACCGGGACCAAAAATTGGCTCTAATGCAGGCAATTTCCCTTCAAGAAGTTGAGGAAGTGGTGAAAAATATGGCTCAAAATAAAGCACCTAGTCCATATGGATTCACTACATAATTCTATCAAGTGACCTAGCACTTCAATGGACATGACATCCTGAATATGGTGGAGGAATCTCAAATGAATCAAAAGGTAAATCCTATTCTTAACTCTACTTTCTTATCCCTTATTCCTAAATCACAACATTTTAAGAACCTCAGTGGCTTCCACCCTATCAGATTATGCAATGTTATTTATAAGATCATAACCACCATCATGGTAAAAAGCATGAAGTCCCTATTGCCTCGCCTGATTTCACTGAATCAAATTGGTTTATAGAAGGTCATCAGATTCTGGATGGAATTATTACCTCACAAGAAGTGGTCCACTCCCTTAAAAAATATAAAACCCCTTTGCAACACCCCCTCCTCCCAGGTCCACCCAAGAAACCTGCCAGTCGGGGTAAACATGCGACGAGAGAGGCTACTACAAGGGAATCAACTTCCTTGGTGACCTTAAGGAAATGGAACCTACGGGACATATCAAAGAAACCCATACACATCAAGAGCAACACCCTCAAGAGACATGTCAACCACTAAGACATCCTATCCTTGAGTCCCACTGATGATTTAAGCCTTTTAACCCTTGGTTGCTCTCATGCTATAGGCATGACACCGAAATTCGCTCTCATAGGCCTATGTGCCAGTGACTGTGGACTTTTCACAACATACCTGTGCCAAGGACCGAGATTTGAGCCACTTTTCTATCCCAGAATCCCGTCCTTTGCCCAAAACTTGATACAACCTTAATAATCCACCAAAGACATGATAAAAATGCTGATAATTCAAAAATCAACCATAGGACTAGGACTGAGCATCCCCAACCTGGATTGACATTCTGTGAAACACTTGGCATCAATGCAACCTACAGGTATAGGATACAAGACAAAGCATAAATGACTGAAAGAAGTTATGAAACATAACCAGAAGGATCACCTCTTTCTCCATTGAACTATTATATCATCAACTAGGTCTTGCATCCATCCATTTAACAATTACAAGTACATACATGAAATAACCATGACATGAACCAGTCATTTAACCATGCTTATAACCAACATAAAACCATATAAATATCAGATATATGACAACCATTAAATCCACATATAAACCAATGCAAAAGTAAGAGAACTTAGCTTTTATTGATCATAGGCAAATCCAACCAGGTTCGGGACTTCCACATACCACCCGACCATAGACATTGTTGAACCAAATCTCTCTTTCAGCTAGTCACCCCTGTGCCATATTCCAAGCACGAATGTGGGATCTCATAGAACAACCAAGGGAATCCAGAGGTTAAACCACCTCCACCCTCACCAAAGCATGATCACACCAAAACCTGATGCTTCGATCGCAACCGAACCGAACTTGTAATTCCATCCAGAATCCATCACTATCCTTGAGGTATTTTTTGTCTCCTTGTATCTCAGACTTTACTACAATCCAATCCTAGATCAATGGGCCCTAAACCAAGACCAGTCTCTCATGCTTTACCGCAATCCAAACCCGGATCACTAGGCCCTAAACCGATACTTCTCCCTTAGGCTTTTTTTAGTATAATTGTCATTAATGTCAATATATTGAAGAAGACAAGGACATGTATATTAATAATTCAAGGAAATCTAGGATATGAAAGGAAAGGACATGATGATGATATGATTAAGAAGGAAACCATGAAGAAGCCTCTGGTTCTGCACTAATGAATGACCAGTCACATGAAATAATATTTTTCTCTACCTTCGAAGAAGAATTTCATCATGAGACATGGACCATATTTTAGAGCATAATTTTTCCTTTCCAATGAGCTCTTACTTGGCCCAAAACTCCAAGTAGTTTGGGAGATACATATTTTTTAAGTTGAGGAAACTATGTTGATCCATAAGCCGACCTATGCCACCTACTCATGTCGGCCATAATGATGGACGTGAGCTTTCAATATTCATCTTGATAAAGGCCTATTTATATAGGTTCGAAGTCAATCTTTCAGATCAGAAATCTTATCATTTGTGGTTGGAGCAGTCCTAAGGTTCACATCTCGTGAACACTTATAGAATCTGTTAAGAAAACGCAAAAAAGGAAGACCTAAACATCTACTTTCACAGTCATGTCACAGTGACGTAACTCAGAACTAGACTTCGGACTCAGGAGCTTGTTATGCCTTAGAAATTGATACCCCATGAAGCTTACAGAACTATGACTATGGTGGAGACATCGAACAACATGTGGATCAGGGTTTCTGAGCATCTTTCAGACCAAGTTAGAGTTGGAACAACACCTCGGACAACTGCGGATTAGAACATAGAGACAACACCTTTGACTGCACTTCAGATAGGACTTTAGACAACATCTTGGACAACATGGTACCTCGGATATCACCTCTTAAGCATTAATTTACATATCTCTCGGATTAGTTCTCCTCTGGGACATGATGACAAGTGTACAATGAAGTAAATACGGTGAAAATTTCAGTCAACTTGAACAGTGAAGATTGTAAATAATTTCAAGTAAGTCATATATACATTCTCTATTAAAAACAACAGGATTGGTGTCCTTGGAGTTGGTTCTCCTAAACTCAAGGTAGGTGCCTTAGATGAGATAGGGTCGAAGCCCTAGAGGTTAGAGCCTCATAAAAAACCAAGTTGGTGCTTGGGAATAATTACCATACATTGTATTTATTCTTTTATACTCAATAAAATCATACTTATATGTTTCTTTGATTAAATTGTGAAGAATCTAACTGGCAATAATAACAACTGAAAGAAAATACTGATTCACCCCCCTCTTAGTATTTCCAACAATTGGTATCAAAGTCAGCTTCTTCATAATCAACCTAATAGCTGGAAGAAGGATTCTTAGTCACAATTAAAAATCAGGAAGTGTCAGGAAGGCTTCCTTTGTTTGATGGCACAAATTTTAGTTTTTGGAAAAAAATTATGTCCTACTACT
Organism: Pinus taeda; assembly: GCA_000404065.3. NCBI lineage: Eukaryota > Viridiplantae > Streptophyta > Pinopsida > Pinales > Pinaceae > Pinus > Pinus taeda. The sequence continues at coordinate 97,708 of APFE031201759.1, forward strand.
TAATGTCCCTTGGACCTAAAGTTTGACATTTGGTTTTGAATGGGTGCATTGCTCTTTGCACTCTTCAAACTGTCCAAGATGAAAGGAAAACTTACATTGCAAATGCCAAATCCTTAAATTCCATCACTAGTGGATTCATTGATCCTGAATTTACAAAAGTCATGAATTGTGACTCGGCCAAAGAAGTATGGGATACACTGGTTATCTTATACGATGGGGACTCGAAAGTTAAGGAGGAAAAGCTTCAAACTCATAGAAGGCAATTTGAAAGTCTAAAAAAGGAGGATGAAGAAGATACTGCATCATACTTTCTTCAAGTAGTTGAAGTGGTCAACTCTCTTAAAGGATTGGGAGAAAATATTGAAGAAAGAACAGGTTCAAAAGGTCTTAAGATCTCTCCATGATAGATTTGACTCCAAAGTAAGTTCTATAGAAGAAATGAAGGACCTAGATACTCTGAAGATGGATGAACTTCATGGAATCCTCATTGCCTATGAGATGAGAAAAGGAACCCCAAGTTCCAGAGATGCAGCATTCAAGGCCTTGTTGTAGCAGCTACAACCACCCTCCAAAATTTTGTCTTAGCTTCGTCTTGGAGCCTCCCTACCAACTATCCTTAGAACCACGTCTTGCACTGTCAAGTACATAGGCTTCATTGTTTTTTTGGTAGCTTGCCAACCAGTGCATGTTACTTTGCTTCACTCTCCTCACAGGTTGCCACTCCGGACTTGGGCTGGTTGTTGGTTGAGTAGCTCCCTCAGAAAATTGTGCAATATTGGAGGGGAACAAGACTTACACCCAGAAATTGCACAAATCTGTTGGGCAGCCTACTGGGCTCAGAAATTGCACAACGCATTCATACAATCTTCCTTGGGAAAATTGTGAAATTTGGCCCAACAGTGCAGCGCAGCCTAGAAATTGCGAAAATCAGTTGGGTAGATTGTTGAGCTCCAAAATTGCCCAGAGAAGTCAGAGAGGATTCCTTGGAAAAACTACGCAATCTATATAGCACTATAGCTTAGCCCAGAAATTGCGCAATTTTGGGCAGTAGTCACCTACTCCTCCCAGAAGTTTCACAATCCCTCTGGGACAACCAGCCCAGCTCCTTCCATAAATTGCACAATTATGGGTAGCAGTCTCCTGCTCCTCCCAAAAATTGTGCAATCACTCTGGGACAACTAGCCAATTCCTCTTAGAAATTGTTCAAATCCTTCTCTCAATCAAGCAGGCTGTTGCATGTGCCTTCAGGTTGACCAGTTCCCTTCAGGACTGAGCAAAAATTATTTTCATGCATGGGTTGCTATTCTAGAAATAGAAAAAGGCAGCATGCTAAAGGCATCCCTAGATCTAGGGATCTATTCTTAGTAGCTAAAGGTTACATGCAAAGCTCATTTTAGAAAGCTCTCACCAAGTGTCACTTTTTCCTAGATTTGTGGCATGCGTATCATAACCTCGATCTTATCAAAACTCATTAACCAAATGATGCAGAGCTCATTCCTCACACTGATCTTGTAGCTCTGACATTCCACACTGCATCCAGGAGTCTTCAACACTTTCAGCTTAGTTATTTGAGGGTAAGTCTGTTTTTCATGTCTTGCGTTGTGTTTCTGTTGCTTTTTGTGTCTCTCTTTGTGTGAGTGTTTTCTGTTTGATTTCAATGAGAATTTGTTTTCGTTTTGATGTATGTTAGCTTGTAGAAGCATCGTTTCAGTTTTCATTCGTATCTCCTTGCTATCACATGCATGACACTGTTTTTGCATCGACAGTCGATGTTGCGGTGACCCGTTTCATACACATGCATGTTTTCCCGCTTTTCTAAATCATGCACTTGTTGTTTGCATGCATGATCATTCACTCTTGTTTACACTCAGTTTCACCATGCATTCAAACTTCTCATGTTTTCAATCACCCGTCGGTGGGTCTAGGCTACCTTAGCCCGGACCTTGCATTGCCCAACTAGCATTGCACATTTTTGCAAGTGAAGGCTCTGCCTTCCCTCCATAAATTGCACAATTCAAGCCTAGCACTAACCTCCAGGTTTTCACTGCACAATTCTGGGAGGAAGTGCCTTACTAGCCCCAAAAACTACGCAATGCAGTTTGCTGGTTTGCATGTCACTACTGACTGAAATTGCGCATTGCACAATTTCAGTCCTCAACAGGCTAGGCTAGACTATGCATTGCGTAGTTCCAACAGTCAATCAGCCTCCCGACATCCCAGACTGTTTCTTGTGTAGTTTTTGGCAGTCATCTTCCTAGCCTCCTGGTGAAAATTGCACAATATTCACATACAATCACACAGATATGTTTCATGTCAGTCCTTCAGGTTGTTTTGGTTTTCAACTGATAGATTGCTTGTCATGAGTGTTGCTATGTCTCTAGGTATTTGTTGATGCCCCGAAAATCGTTGCATCGACATTGGGGGAAACCACCCGGTCCGGACCTTAGTGCAGCTCCTTTTCCGTTTGGTGTAGTGGCTCCGACTGGGGATAATGGGACCAGTTTCCCAACAATAGATAAATGGGATGAATGGAGACTTTGAGAATAATAATAGTGATAGGTGAATGACTAAAACTATTGACAAAAATATAAGTAACTAAAACTATCCCGGGAATCTAATTGAACTTCTAAAGCGTAGCTTTTGATGTTCTATATTCTAAAAATACAATTATGTAGATAACAGCATTCTCAAAATACAGATATTAAATAATTCAAGATTACTGTAACTAAATAGTCAGATACAGTGATTAAAGCGATACTACAAAACTTTAAAGGTTCATACCATTAACGCATACATGATTAAATAATAAGGCAGATCATGAGGTCATCCAATAGTGGTATGAACAGATTTCCTGTTGATACACATGCATACAAATAATGATAGCAGAAAGTAATTACACAGTGAAATCAAATACACAGAAAGAATTCAAACCAAAGATAAAAGTACCATTTGAATTGTAAGCCACTCCCGAAATGAATCGCTATGTATGACTTCTACTTCAACGCATAACAATCTTTGAATCAACGACAGTAGTGCACAATTGAATCAAGAAACTTCTCCGTTAAAATAAAAGCAGGTGGTCGAATTTCATAAAAGAATATAGGCTGAAGCACAGTAGTGCAAACTTCAGTCTGTTAAGTCTTATACAAAATTTTACGACCCTTTCTAAATGCATGAAAGGGTCTATAAATACTATACTAATCTAAAATATCTATCAAAACAGAAAAGCTAACTAATCTGATGTCAATAAATTCTATTTCCTATTCTGCTGGCGATCGAAGGATGCTGGGCGATGAATCACTCTGTCGGCTTCTTTCCTGTGTATCTGAGCTGATTGATAGCGAGCATTGGCTCAACTT
>APFE031201762.1:0-11847 GCA_000404065.3 Pinus taeda
TATATATATACATATATATATAAAACCTAAATATAGCTCATGGATACATCATTAATATCTGGAGAATATCTGTTGACTCATCCCCTGATGATGGACTCACATGGTTGTCCAAAATGTTGGGTTCATAGAACTCTATAATAGGTCATTCCTCCTCTATCTAAAACTACACAATCGCCAGAATTTGTGGAGAGGTGGACCTCAACAAAGGATTGTCGGATCATATCCTCACGACACACAAGAAGTAGTACTCGACACAATTCCTAGATTTTGAGAACACAACATTTAGATGTTGAATAACCCAATAGATGGGACATCTACAACATTCATGTTCTGATGCCATGAAAGTGCCTCAAAGGAGGAAGAAAACAATAAAACAACCGAAGGGATGGAACTTCCCACGTCAGCCTGACGAAGAAGAGGATGATGAAGAAATTGATCCTCCTACCAATGAACAAGCACAAAATACAGGAGAAAAAGTAGAAAAGGGGAGCGTTAATCATGAAGTTTCAGGAACTCCAGCACACACATTGAGGCAGGAGATGATCCCTGTAGCAATGGAGACAGGGGACTCAAAATGTCATCGTGTATCTGAAAGTTCACATTCAGATAAGGAAAATCCAACGGTGAATGAAGGGACCCAGCTAACATTTGTAACGACCACTCCTTCCTAAGGATAATGGCGAAAGGTTAAAAAGAAGAAATGGAGAGAAGGGTAACATGTTTACAACCATTTTGGAGTTGTATTTTTGGTCTCTGTGATCACCAATTTCGATTGGCATGATTGAATACATTATCTGCATATACAACATGTAATTTTGTTGTCATTAATAAAATTACAGTTTTTCCTAAGGAAAAAAAATATATTAATTATAAATAATTATAAAAGGGTATGATTTTCAAATACACATTGAATAGTATGGTGGTTGTTACAAAAACAAAAATTTGTCATTCATGATGTCATGGTCAATTACTAAAGTAAGTGAAATTTAATTAAATTTAACATGGATAAGTTAATGCAAGCGTTCAATTCAATTAAAATCATCATAGAATTTATTTGTATCAAGTTTATAGACAATTGTTTTTGTGACCTTCCATATGGTATATTATAATGAAAGTTTTTTCCATGTTCTAGAATTCATAGACATATAAACACAAAAAAGAGAAAAGACAAACAACTAAATACATTACATAAAATAAAAATACAAAAATCAAAAACCGTATCATCATGAAAAATCCATTTGTACCTAATTATAAATATATAATTACTAAAAATACTTATACAATAATTTGATTCTCAAAGCTGCATTGAATATTGATACTCACAAAGAAAAACCATGGTCATTTGCAAAAATAAATGAAATTTTGTTAAACTAAATGCTAATTTGACATATATAGTTTAATACACATTCAATTAATTGGAAGTGTAATTCTTGGATATTATATTTTATGTGTGTAAAATCATCGTAAATCTGGCTTGTATCAAGTCAATAGTCAATTTGGGCAATGACCATCCATACAGAATATTCTAATATAAGCCTCTCTCGTTTTCTAGAGTTTATACACAAAAAGAGAATAAACAAACAAACACATACATTACATCAAATAAAAACACAAACATTTAAAATTCGATCATCATAGAAATTCTATCTAACTATAAGGAATGATTAATTAAAAAACAATGTTCATTGAATAGTGGTTCTTGCGAGAATTCGAATTCATTCATGATGTTGTTGTCATTTGCAGAAAAACAAGAATTTATTATATTAAAGTAAAAATTAAAGTTCAATACTTTAGAATACACATTTTACACATCGGAAAAGTAATTATTGTATATGATATTACATACGTGTAAAAGCATTATTTTCTTTTTTCTTTTTTTGCTAAGGCAAGAGTGGATCCTTCTAATCAATTAAAAAGAGAAATAGTGTACAAAAGGTGACCGCAGTGGTGAGGTCCTCTAATATGACAGGCCTACCCCAATTCATGGTCAAAAGACTACAAAGTGAACCCAGAGATGCAAGCCCACCAAAACGAACAAGCAGTCCAACACAGACCATTGGATCCTGATCTAAAGATCTAGTGGATGAAAAACATATCGGGTGACCAACAAGCACACCTTTTAACAAACCAATCAGACCCGATGACCCAATAGACCATAATCTATAATCCTATTGGGTCCATTTTTGACTTATCCTTTGATCACTTTAACCACCTGAAATCCATCATTTCCATGCAATCCTGGAGAGGTCATGCGAACAGCTCAAGACATAACCATTCTTTCGGGCCCACCAACATGCGCACAAAATCCTGGCCATGGATTAGCCTCACTAGATCTAACAATTAAAGATCATATAGTACGGACTAAAATCACCGACAGTTATCGTGGGATGAAGGCGGAAATTCCTCCCCACCCTTAGCCACGTGTCGTATGTTGAAGGGAATTGCTCCCGATTGTGAAAAACTACTTCTGGCTTGATGAGCATGCGATATACCGGAAACCACTCCGAGGGTAGTAAAGCTATTCACTGGGAAAAAAAATGAGGTTTTGTGTTTATCAAGAAAATTTGGGCTCCAGTGCATGGGCCAAAGGGAGATGAAGATCCCTCCTTCCAGCCATTCCCCTGAGACATCCGGTTTGTCGTTACCTAACTTAATGAGGCCGCCATATACTTGCATGCTAAAAAGGGTTGTGCATATGTCATAACTCTTCATGAAGATTCTAGATCAACTAGACCCCATCTATGTGGCTCCATTGTTGATCGCTAAGGGTCGTGGATGAGCATTCCTCCTTCAACCTATCATATGTTATCTCCTCCCGCTAGTAGCATAAATCGATATTCTTGTTTCATACTCCCTCATTGGCGAGCCAATCTACAACTTTGTTCCCTTCCCTATGAACATGCACCAACCTAAGAGTTCTCATCATTCTTAGGTGTGCTTGAATTATTTGGTACACTTGCAAAAGTTGCCAATGTTCTGATATTTTTCTCAGGGGTAGTGCCAGCATTTATCCTCTTCACTGAGTTAATGACTAATTCTGAATCAGCCTCAATAATCACATTGTGAATGTTGTACTTGAACGGTATTTCCAGGAAACATTCCATCGCCATGAGCTCAACCATGTTGTTGGTTGCTTGTCCTAGATAACTATGGACGATGATTTGTATGTTTCCTTCCTCATCCCTCAATACGCCTCCTTAACCAGCTTCTCCTAGATTCCCTTTTGAATCCTTGTCTATGTTAAATTTTAAAAAGCCATAAGAAGGGGGTTGCCAAGAAGACTTTTTGCTGAGGTTTTTTTTTTAATCTGCATTGAACCGTGAGGGGATTAACCTTGAGCTCTAACTTCTCGAGAATTCTAGCATCTCTTTGACTAATGGGTTTACCTGTAGTTGCACCTCACAGGATATGAACAGTTTATTTGAGTTGCTTAAAGATTAGCTTGAGTGTGTTGCCCACAGGACTCACTCTCTCCTTGAAAATCCTGTTGTTGTGCTCCTTCAAGATATTCCAGATTATGAATCCTTAGACAGCATCAAGGCCGATTTTATGACCTCATTTTTCGAAAAAAAAAATTGCCAATTCTTCAAAGTGGTGATGATGTCATTAACATCTCTGTTTGTCTGCTCGAAGACTTCTCCAACCCAATTCCAAAGTGTTTTGGTGAAAGTGCATCTATTCAGGAGATGACTTGTAGTTTCTTCTTGTTCTCTAAATAAGTGACATCTTGAGGGACCAACAAAGCCTCTTTTTTTAAGATTATCCCATGTCCGAATCTTGCCCTGGTGAACCAGCCACTTGAAAAGTTGGACTTTCATCCAAATAGGATTTTCCGAGATTTATTTCCACTTCTTATCTGTGTTTGAAAGGTTAAACCCTCCATCTATCCTTTTGGCTTCCCTAAAGTTGAATAGACCCGCCTTTTTCTTTCCCCGTCTTAGTTGATCGTACAAGTTTGAGTTTAAGATTTGTCTCATGTCTAAAAGACCTTCAAGGGCTATAGCTTAATTATGCAGCATGCCCATTCCTCTGTAATCTGGAAGTTTCCATGTTCTCCATTTCCAATTGTTCCTTGATTGATCCCAGTAGTCACTTACCCACCTTAATCCTTTGTTGATGGTATCAGTGTTAATGTTTACTAATTCTTCACTTCAAATATTGTCCTCCTATTTCCAATTATCCTCCCAAAACCAAGCCAGGTTACCACTTCTGATCTCTTAGAAACTATGATTTTGTACTAGGGACCTGTTCTCCCATGTCCTATTCCAAATTGCAGAACCTTTTACTTGTCCTGTCATTCTAATTAGATTCTTCACCCACCATTCGCTAGCATATTTTTCCTTCCAAAGTTTTTCCTAGGGGGCTTGTATTTCTTTTAGCCATCTCCACCAGATTTTGGCACCAAGAACTCTATTAAGAATTCTTAGGTCATGAAGACCCAAGCCACCATGGGACTGAGGTTTGCACACTCTGTCTCATGCTACAAGGGTCCATTTCTTCTTTTCTTCAAGTTTTCCCCACAGAAAGTCTCTTTGAATGTTTCTTATATTAGTAGTTACACCAGTTGGTGTTGGAATGGAAAATAGCTTATAGATAGGGATACTTTGTAGGATAGCCTTAGTTAGAATCAGTCTCCCTGCAAGATTTAGTGCTCTATTTGTCCATTTTCTAATATTTTCTTTTAGCTTATTAATAATAGGCTCCCAGATACCTTTTTGAAGTGGTTTGTCAGTGAGAGGAACTCCCAGGTACTTCGTAGGCAGTGACTCTCTTTGAAAGCCCAAACGTCTGGAAAGATTTCTTTGTCTTGAAATATCCATATTAAAAAAGAAAATCTTAGATTTAGTAAGACTTACATCTATGTCTACTGCCCTAGAAAACTCACTCAAAATATGTTTGAATGCTTTGGCTTCCTTGGCAGTGGGTGTGCCTTGAAGCTTGGCATCGTCCACAAATTGTTGATGTGTCACCACGTCCCCACTTGATTGAGTCTCAGACCCTGAATTCTGTCTTCCTCCTTAGCAGATTTGATAGCTCTCCCTAACCCTTCCATCATTAGAATGAAAAGGAAAGGAGAATGAGGATCTCCTTTCGTGTGTCCTCTAGAAGTCTTGAAGGTTCTTGAAGGAGAGCCATTGAGAAGAATTGAACAACTAGCTATCGCAGCTAGTGCCATAACCCATTTAATCCAATTGTGATCAAAGCCATAGGCTTTTAATATTGCTCTTATGTATGACCAGCTAAACTTGTCATAGGCCTTTGCTATGTCCAGCTGCATAATCATTCCTACCTGTTTGTTGGTAATGAGTGAATGCACCATTCATGTGCTTGAATTATATTATCTAAAATGTGTCTTCCTTCCACATAACCCATTTTCTCCTCTAACACTAGGGTTGGGAGGAGAGGTTTAAGATGGTCGGAAATGACTTTGGACATGATTTTGTACACCACATTGCATAATGCTATAGGTCTAAATATGTCTGGAGAGGTGGCCATTTCTTGTTTGGGGATTAAGGCTATGAAAGATTCATTGAGCACCTTTAAGACTGTCCTAAATCCCCGAGAGTCTTCCACTACCTCCGGGATGACTTTTTTCGCTATCCTTTAACAAGCTTTCAAAAAGTCTACACTAAAGCCATCTGGGCCTGGTGCTTTTCCATTTTGCATCTCTTTCACTGCTTCTTCTATTTCTTCTTCTGTTACTATTCTATTGAGATTGAAATTATCTTCTCTAGTAACCAATTTAGGGATGTACTGAGTAAATCTTTTCGTAAACTGGTATCTGTCTTCTGAGGTTTCCTCAGCGATTTTCTGAAAATACTGGAGTAGGACCTTCTCCATCTCTTCATGAGTGTGTCTCTATATTCCATATTGGTTTGTGAGTTTCACAATTATATTGTGGTTTTTGTGAGCTATGGTGGATCTGTGAAAGAATTTGGTGTTTCTCTCCCCTTCTTTAATCCATTGTACTCTAGATTTTTGTCTCCAGAATATCTCCTCTTGAAGACATCTGTTGTCCCACTCTTGTTTTAGTGACTCTGCTATGTCTTTCCTTTCATCTGTATAGCCTTTAGTGATAAGAATATGGTTTATTCCCTTTAGTTTCTTTTCCACATATTTTTTAGCTTTGAAGATGTTACCAAATTCCTTTTTATTCCATTCTTGGAGTCTGCCTTTAATGTGTTTGAGCCTGCAGTGTAGAAGGAACATCTTTGAACCTTGAAGGCGAAGCTCTTCCTTCCAGCATTCTTCAATGTTTGTGAGGAAATCTTGATGTGTGAGCCAAGCGTTCTCAAACCTGAAGCGGGTGTTCCTTGGTTTTCCAAAAAGGAAAGCTTCCAGTTAGATAGGCTAGTGATCTAAACCCCAAAAAGGAAGAATGAGAGCAGTAATGTTGCCTCCCCTAAGAATAAGTTACTCTGAAACAATAAATCTATCCAATCTTGACGCTACTTGGGTAGGTCCCCCTTTTTTGTTATTCGAAGTGAAGATTCCATTTCTTGTTTCCATATCAACCAATTTCAAGTTGGTGATGAAGTTTTTTAAGGCAACTAAGTCTCTACCAAGTGTTCTAGTTCCTCCTTTCTTCTCCATGAGTCATTTTGTTATGTTAAGATCACCACCAAGAATCAAGGGTAGAGCTGGGTATCTCTTCCTCATATCCTCCAGTGTTATGAGGAGTCGAATTTTGTCCTTCATTGGTTGTGGACCATCCACATTGGTGATCATGTAACATTTTCTGTCATGCATCGGTTGGAAAATTAGTGAAAGGTGATGTTTGGATGCCTCTGCATCATTGACACCAAATTTTTGTCGATCCCATAGAGTGATAATGCCACCAACAGATTTATTTTCCTTAACTTCAAGGCATTCATATCTATTTAACCATTTGTTGTGTTTTTCACGGATCCTCTCCACAGAGCATTTTGTTTCCTATATGAATACTATGTCAAGTTTTTCCTCTTTGATCCTTTCACCTAAATTCCTTTGTTTTCTTCTGCTCCTTAGTCCTTTAATGTTACAGGTTGTAATTTTCATTGAGGTGGGGTTTTAAAGGAGCAACTGGAAAGGTATTTCATCCTTCATGAGTCAATCATGATTTTTCTACACTCCAATAGTAGTTCTTTCTGTCTTTTTCTTCACCTCCTCTTGCCTGAATTCCTTGTTAGCTTTTTTGTTATTAATCCTATTAAGGAAGTACCTTTGTTTTCCTAGTTCTCATGTCCTCTTTTGACTCCTACAATTGTTTGATGTGACGTATTAGGGAGTATCAGTTATACCTTTTCCACATCCTCCTGACGGATAGAGTTTATTCCCAAGTTTCCTCCATGTTCTAGAAACTCTTCCAGCTCTAGGTTCTCCCTTTCTAGAATCTCATGTAAGTCTTGATCCGTTGTTCCACTTTCACTTTGAGTCATTTCCTAGTATTATTCTATTTCCATGGCACTCAAAGGATCCGTTGCATGTTCGTTCTATTCTTAATTGAACTCCATGCTGGTCTCTTTTCCTTTCCCCCTTGCTGTCAGATTCTTTGTATTCTCTTCATCCCCTCTTTCTGTCTCTTTTTCTCCTAAGATCTCAAACTTGTTTTAACTTTTTGTTTTATCATTCCCAATAGGGTTATTTTGTGTCTTCCTTCCCCCTCCTTTTTGTTTTCCTTCTACTTTGGTGAAATCGGTCTGGTCCTTCCGTTTGCTAGTGCTTAGGGTTTCCTCCCTTCTATTGAGAGGACAGTCTCTAGACAGGTGCCAATGCTCATGACACTTGTGATATTTGAACCGTATATGTTCATAGTCAACTGTTTTAACCCACTCCTCATCATAGACTTATAGAATAAATTCATCTGGAAGGGCTCCTGATAGGTCCATATCCTTACATATATAGGCATAGGATATATATTTTCCCTGTAGAGTTGCTTCTGAAATTTTTAAGAAATGACCTAATTTATTGCCTATAGCTTTTAAGGGATCTGGCATCCAATAATCTAAAGGTAAGGATCATATTCTAATCCATACTCGTACCAAAGTGAAGGTTTCTCGTTCTGACATGAACTTCATCGTCCATGGCTACATGTAGAGACCAGCTGCTGCAAAGAAGTATGGCACTCCTTCAAAAATCCTATCTTTGTCTTCCATATTCGTAAACACACAGTAAAAAAACCATTGGATCCAAGATGTATATTTAACTCCCCCTTTGGTTTCTAGTTGTATTTTATCCAAGTCTATAATGCTTTCTCAGATGGCTAAATTCCCATGAATTTGCATATGATGGCATAGTTTGCCATGTGATCCCTATGCGCTTGCAGAGCTGGATCATTCAAAATAAACTGAGGTTTAGATATGGTCTTGGTTTTACAGGCCCCATCTTGGCTCTGTTCTCTAATCCTTGACCTTTCTCTTCCTTTTTTCCTCCTGACAGGCTTCTTCATGGGCCCCTTGATCTGCATGCGTTTTGTTGCCTTTCGCCTTTTCAGTTTCAGTGCTTTCTGTCTTGGCCTCCAAGGGTTGTGGAGGTTTGTTCTTTCTCCCTCCTCTCCCTATTTTTTCTACCATATTACTATAGGAGGGAGTGGAGCTCCCTCCTCTCTGTGTCTCCATGGGTTCCTGATTCCCTCCGTCCCTCGCCGATGGAGAGGTTGTGCACTCTTGTACAACAAGGCCATGGAATTGGATGGAGTTGTGAGCAGAATATGGGGCATTCTTACTACATGTAGGGCTGAGGCATCTTGCAGGGACCTTTGGGCCGAGACTTGTATGCTTTCTGAGATGTTGGTTGGGGATGGCTTATGGAGCTCATGATGACATGAGATTGTTGTGACTTTTGGGGAATTCATATATGGTGGACTTAGAGGATCTGATGCATTGAGGAGCTGAGGTCAGAGACTTTGATGCAGGATGGGGTGCATACTTTCAAGTACACGTATGGGAATGGCTTGAAAGAGTGACTTGATGTGGAGGATCAATATGAGGCACTTTGGAGTGATGGAGTTACGATGATGATGTTGCCTTGGTGGCAACACTTGGGCATGGGTTGAGCCAAGACTCAACTACTTTGATACATGGGAGCTGATTGATCTACGATCATGGGCAGCACATGGATAGATGAGACAGGTGTATACTTGTTTCTATGCCAGACTTGAGGGATGGCACATTGCAAATATGGTGGAGGTTGCTTCATGGAGCTATATTTGGCACACCGATTGTTGGAGTTTGATGAGATGTTCTCTTCATATGGAGGAGGCACACATATGGATGATGTTGGGATAGATGTGGCTGATTTCATGTAGCACATTGACACCAAACATCATGGACGACATGTTGCAGATGATATGAGGACTACTTCATGGACCTGAGCATGATTTACTTATATGGATGGATTCTTGATCGAATTCAAGATGTGACAGGATGTTTTGAGAAATGACTGATGGTGGCATGAGGATGTGCATGCTCATGGGTTGAACGTGACAGTTGGACTGATCACTCGACTAGTTCAGACATGGGGGTTAACAATGTACAAATATATGTTAGCATTGTGTTGGAGTATCATGGCCACAGTTCACATGAGGACGACACATGATGAGCTCAACATGATATGTTGCAGTGGGCATGTAGCTTGAGATGGAGGGGCGAGCCTTCCATGATGGAGCAGCATGTGGAGATTGTGACATGGTGGTAGATGGTCATGGATTGAGATGACTTCTAATATATGGCATACCGATGGGTGCATACCTTGGTATGGCTATCCTGGAGATGGGTGGTTGCTGAGGTGAGACATGATGGAGATGGTGGTTCTACATATGTGGCAGTGATGGTTGCAGTATGTGGAGGAGTTGATATCATGGATGATCTTGGTCGATGGTTACCAGGATGGTATGTTGTCGAGGACGACAATGATTTTAGGTGGAGGAGGATGTAAAGCCTCAACTTGTGCGACGCGGTTGGGCACCGGGTGACCCGGACGCATGCATGGGCAAGAGGCGAGTTGGGCTTCACGACGGTTGGGCAACACTTGTGCAGTAGACTTGCGAAAAATATGTGACGTTCTCTTGAGGCATATGCGCACATATGAGGAGAGCGTTGGAAGTTTATACACCTTGGAGCCTTAGGCAACAATGTTGGAAGCCGACATATAGATTGGGCGTTCAAAGGGGTGTGCACACGAAGGTTGGAAGGTCAGCTGAGCAGCGCCACCCACATGTTACGATGAGTATATATGAAGTGCGTTAGAAGAGAATTTGGGGGCATCGCATTCGATCATTGCAACTTCGCACAAGTGAGTAGTGCATAGGTTCTAGTGCACATTTGGACAAGGAGAAGGCATAGTTCTCATGCGCCCATCCTTGGGCTAGTCACACGATAGAACATTGCACTTGGTGTTGGACAAAGGTGTGGGCGAAGTTGCGCCCGGTGGTCGGGTGAGGCATGCACGATGAACGTGTGGCGCCCGATTTGTGTGATGGCTTTCCGTGGGTGTCTTGGTGACTTGGGTGAGTGCCCGCCCATCGTGCAAGTGTGCACAAAGACTTGTTGGAGTGTTGGTTTATGGACGGAGGTGTGTCTTTGTTGGAGGCGCTCGTGTGTGGCGACTTTGAGGTGGAACCAAGTTTGGCAAACGAAATGACGGTGCGACGAGGTGAACGAAGGTTTGGTTAGTTGTGAGGCGACCGTGCGGAGGTACCGACGAGCTAGGCAACTGAGTTTGCCGATGTTGTGAAAATTTGGCTAAGTGTAAATTTGGGGTTTCCCAAGATTTAACTTGTGCATTGTAAAAACGAAAGATTGTATAATATATTGTTGGGCAGACCATAATTGGAGGGAGTTTGCTCCTCCCTTTATTACTATTGCAATTTTCTCTTAATATAATGTTGTTGATAATGAATGTGTATGGGTGTTCATTGCTATAAAGGCACATTAATAATACTTGGTAATGAAAAATATACTAAATATGGATGGTTAAGGTGTAGTCTACAATCGTAAGTATTGGTGAAAAGAAAACGGTTGGTAGTGCCGCACCTCGCTGGCACGGTTGAAATACCACCATAGGCTTGGGGGCGTGACAGAACGGATGGCTTTTTCTGAATGCCTCAATCGAATATCAAATTACTCCGCCCCAGTATTTCGGCAATGTCACTAGTTTCTCAATGCCTCCCAGTCGTCAGAAAGTTCAAAAGCTTCGCAACATGCCTAATAAGACTATGGGTGTTGATTTTAAACAATTCAATAAAACTACAGATAACTCATTGGAATGAAGAACAAAAGAAATGGTGGAGATGGTGGGTATTACCTGTCACACACTCACCCAATACCGACATGTGCATTTAAATTTGCTTCAATGCTTCAATAACTCCCAAGTTGCTACTATGATTCCTATGGCTTCTTACTAGAGAAAAAATGTGAAAGAATGTGTCTACAACATGTGATATAATTAATTAATAATTACGTAATTGTAAAAATAAAATTACATTTTCTAATAATTCAGAAATAAATATATATATATATATATATATATGTATATAAAATAAAAAAAAGATAAAAATTAAAAAAAATTATTAAATTGCTTAGTTAATGTGCACAGAAAATGCACAAAGTCAACTTTTAAATTCAAAATGGAATCTCTATATAACGCCGTCTTCTGGAACATTATCTACACAACTTCTAGTAATGAGAATGAAATCACAAAATTATGAATAAGTAGCTTAATTATAATTAGTGTTTTTTATTATATAGTAAAATTGATAAAATACAATTTAAAGATGGGTTTTTTTATTGAAAAAATATCTATTAAAATTCATATGGATTAATAATATTTTTCTCCAATAAATAAAAAATTCACATTGATAAATGGTTT